>JZKD02S1901732.1:106353-117539 GCA_000966675.3 Picea glauca | reverse complement strand
CATGATTCATCTTGGTTGTTGCCATATTATGAATGCAACCATCCTTGTGATTTTCCACAGGCACCAAACTGCATACCATTTTCCTGCAAGACTTCATCTTGCATACTGCCAACAAATTGTCAGTATTTTCTGTACATCATAATTCAACATGTACAACATCTTATGCAATGATCTTAGAATTGCCTACACCTAGCAATTCAATCACAATTACCAAACAACTTGACCAGATAGAATGACTCGTCATTCTATGCATATGCATGTTCATAACTAACAACAATAAGTTTATTATTTCAATTTTCTGAACACAAAATTTTATGTAGTCTCTATTCCTGTGACTACTTGGCTTGTAACCTTCCTGTTGCAATGTTTAACAGTTCCTGAAATGTTCTCAACTTCATGGGTTAGCAACATTTCAGCCATTAGTATAATTATTTCCATGCAATAATATATATGCATGTACTTACAAAACATATTCAACCATTGCATTTAGTATACAATTCTATCACTGATTATGCATGAGTGCAATTCTCAATGCATTCTTATTCAGTGCACCTTGCATTGAATTACATAATACTCTTTATCTCAGTCATGTATCTCACCATCCATAAGTTGGAATTCTAGCTAATGTGTTGACACATTCTCCACACACTTCCTATTGTCTTCCCAATTAATTGGATGCCTTCCTTTATGACCCGAACACTACACCAAGAATATAATTCTGTGGTGATCATTGGTGTTAGCAAAAAGGTTGCAGCCCAAGTTTAATTTAAAAGTAGGAAGATTTTAGTACCTGTGTGGCTCATAACCTTTCCATATCCATACCTTTCCATATCCAACCAAGTCCTAGTCTCATACATGAGTAGCTTACTGGCATTTATTCCTATAACTAGTTTTTATCTTTATTCTTTGGTTATTACCCCATAACCAAATTAACATGACATTCTACTATGTCAGTGTGCGCATTCAGAAGCTAAAAAGCTTTGAATTAATACAGGCCTCCAACCTTTACCACATCCAGTGGTATTCATTCAGTAATATAATCATGTGATTTTATAAAATGACTCTGGATGAGGAAATTCTTACCTAAATTTCCTTTCAACAATTATGCAAAAAGAGTAATAAAACTCATACTTGCATGACAACCATTAATAAATTTTATACTACTTGAAAGTCTGATAACAGTAAAAGATTTCATGCTTCTTTTATCAAACTTATAACCAACACTTCATCTCTCAGTTGCTTCCTTCCTTATGCAACAACATCTCCAACAACACTTGCAAACATGCAAGCATTCTTTCCTTTGGCTGACCCAATCAAGCCATAACATACTTGCTGCCACAGAAATTGCAACAACTTCTTTGTCCCTATAAAAAATTTCCTTGTTGATCCTAGAAGTCTACAATTTTTCACGAATTCCTGAATCTTCTTGTGCTCTCCACTGTAATCACTGTGCATGATTATTTCTACCCTGAGCACTTTTGACGCAGTGCCCCCATCTCAGCAAGGTTTGTTGACCTCCTAGTCAATGGATCTTCAACTCTCGGAGATAGAGCAGCTCTTTGGTTCCCTACTAGAACCTCCATGAAACAAATCCACAGACCTTGCACAAAACCTTACCCACGCGAACTAGTGGCAGGCACAAGCTTCCTCTAGGTTACCACCGGCTATGATCGCGCGCCTATCCAAAAGGCGTTTCGGGATTTTGCGTACCGGGTGTTTCAATATGAGTCACCCTCGACTCTCTCTATCCCCGAAATCCAAAATAAGAGTCTAGTGTGTGCTAGCTCTTCTCTTAAATTCCACTGGCGTGACCTCTAACTATGACCTGGGGCCCATCTTCCGAGGTCCAAACACACGAACCCCGTTCGCCTCAGATCAATGGTCCACAACCTTCCGGGTTCGACGGTCCAAATCAATTCCTCACAAATCGACAATTCATGTTTCAGGGTCTTGAAAAGAAGTTCCCCTCTTTTCTTCCGATCTCTAGTTTTCCGAAATCCATGTGAGTCAGATCCAACGACTCATAGCTCCTCGTAATCCAACCGTGTAGATCCTTTTTCGTGAATCGCGACTTTGCGGTTCACAAAATCAAAAACCAGTTCTCTTCCCCTTTCCAACTTCTGACTTCATGAAATTCAAGTGCATCAGATCAACGACTCACACTTGCCATGATTCAATGGTCTACATCTCTCCTCGCGAATCAGATGTTCACGCTTCGGGATTTTCGAGAGCAACTTCCTCCGTTCTCCCAACTCCCGATTTTCGATTTCCCGATGAAAAGAATCAACGGTTCGATCTTCCTTTAGATCGATGGTTCTCTACCTCTCTTGATTTTTCGAGTGTTGAATGACTCTCATCGTTATCCTCCTCGCAGTTTATTTTGATCTAACGACGCACAGCTATCAACGCTTCTCCCTCCAAGGATTCCTACTGTCTGTTCAGGTTCTCAATGACTTCTTGCCAAATATCTTGGTGTCAATTCTTCTGAACTTGACTTCCTCCCTAACTTGAAGCATTTCAAATATTTCAAAGGCTTCGACGGTGTTTTCCCTCCCGAGCTTCTGTTAATGAAATTTTAACTTCACCCTGGCACACACTTGTGCTCTACATGCGAACTTGCACTGTTTCTCCCTGAGATTTAGCTTACTCAGTCTAAAAGGGACTCGACCCTTCTGTGTTTTCCAAAAGACTTGTTGGTGCCCTCCTGGCACACTCTACACTCATCTCCTTGAGTCCTTCGAACTTAAAACAAGTTCCCTCTGAATGCACTCATTGCGCTTGATATGCACACTCTACATACAAAAGTTCTACACTATCTCCTCTAAGCTTCATTTTCTGAACTGGAAGCATCATGTGTCTCTTCTATTTCTTTGCACTTTGTGGCAATTCAAATCAGTTCTAGCACTTTTCAACCTTCTACAATCACAACGTGCAGACAACCAGAATTTGTCAGGCCATCTCTTCTTAACAAATTCCACACATTCAAAACCAATCCGATTTAAGAAAATGTTTTGATTTCACGAATTTTCCGAGCTCTACTCGGCTCTGTAACTTTCGAATGATAGCCCCCTCTTTCTTAGTCCCTCACCCATGCAATCACGGGTCGTGACCAAATGCTAGACCACTAGGTGCTACCAAGATTTTCGGCCTTCCAAGAGTTTAAGGCACACACAACTATCTCCTGGAGTTCCGATTTTCCAAATTCGGGTAAATCGGGTGGATCGACGGTATACGTTTACCCAACGTCCAATGTTTAAAATCCATTGCAGTTATTCCATCTTTGAAGATTTCGGGACTTTGGGACTTCGGGTTTAGGTCCTTGAGGTTTTCAGACTTTCTTTCCTTTCCAACCCCTGATTTTCCAAAATCCCGATTTACTTTACCCTCTGGGCCCACATAGCACACTTTTCGCCCACAACCACGGTGGCACGTGGCACGTTCAAGAGGGTCCACGTCACCTTCAACGATGTCATCAGGTCCCACCATGCTCAATTTTATTTTCGACCCACTGGCATGTGGTACACACCCATGTGTCCATGTCCATTCCAATTGAAATTCAATGGTTAGACCTCTCTCAGATCTACGGCACAGATCCTTTCGGCATTTCGGGGTTTCAAGGTTTCAAGGTTCTGTGCCTAAGCTCACTCTATTTTTCCCCCATAGCCGAAATTGTGTAATCGTGACTTACCTTCTACTTGATCTAATGGTCAAGCCTTATACTATCAATCTATGGTGTAGATCGTTTTGGAAATTTTGGGGTTTCGGGTTTTGGTCCTAGAGGTTCTCGCACTCGCTTCCCTCTCCAACTCCCGACTCTTGAACTTCTGACCTCTCTCACCTTGGGCCCACAACACAGCGGTCACCCACCAAGGTAGTGACACATGGTGTCCTTAAGAAGGTCCACCTCACTCCCAGTGACGTCATAGGGCCCCACTACTTTCACTTTTTGTTTCGAAGTTTCGGGCATCAAGAGTTTGTGCATCTACACATCTCGAACTTCCGTTTGCCGAAATTCTGAAATTATGGTCTATTAATGTACTTGATCTAATGTTCTTGATTCCCCACAATCTAATGAATTAGATCTCGTCGGCATTTCATGTATCAGGATTTCGTGTGTCACGAGGTCAAAAGATTTTCCACCTTCATCCTCCCTATTCCCGAAATGTCAATTTCTTCCTGGACAATTAGCAGTCCAGATCTCTCTTAGATCAACAGTTGTGATCCAATCGTGAATTCTCACAAACTCACCATTTGACCATTTCAAGTTACGAGTCAGTGAAATATTGATCGCTCTCCATGCGTCCTTTCTGATGGACGGTCCTAAAAAATTTGAGATTTTGTGTATCGCGATTTCCACACTCTTGTGAAACTCCAATGGGTTTTAAGCCTTGTGCACATTCTCCAGATATGACGGTCGTGAGAGTTCTCCTTTCCTCCCAAACATATCCTATGGCTCCAACACTTCAGGTGTGGAGTTCTCTCTCTCCCTGTGGCCATATACCACACCGACTGCAGTTTTATAATACCGCTACACCTCCTGAACTTTGTAACATGGTCAAGTAGCCCATTGACACTCAAAAACATTCTGAGGTCTGAAAAATATCTATGCTATAGTCTTCATTATCTTCCATATCGTCAAATCAATATCTATCTCCTTCAATATAGTCATTTGCTGGCTAGTCCTCCATACACAATTTCTTCTCAAAACCTCGGTCCAAAGACCACTTATCCGGCCCATCTAGGCTCAGCATTGAAACTATGCTCTGATACGATACTGTAATGTCCCCTGGGTCGTCATCCCACTGGCCGGGAAAACTCTACTGTGCGGAACAACATCATTCTCATACTTAATTAATAACATGCGTTTAAATCAAAGTAAACACATTTAACTCGGAGTAAGCACAAGTTTACTGCTAACATAAATAATCCCTGACATTAATAATAATTCATATGCACAACAGAATACATGATACATATAAGCATCACAAGCATGCAAAACATAATATTAAGCATAAGATGATACTTATCTTTGAAACCATGGTAATTCCACCAACTATGTGTAGGCCTTCCACGAACCTCCCAGCCTTAGACCATGATGCTTATCATGCTTAGTAGTGGGTCACCCCCGAGCTGGGACTGAGCTCCACCCAAAGCAAGGAATCCTTGTCTAGGTTGAGGTTACAGGGAAAACTGCACAGAATAATCGAAAGGATTCTTCCTAGGATGCCTTCTTACACCCACTACTCATGGACTCTCATTCCCCACATGCTTGTTCTGCACAGGAGTATACACCTTCACAAGCACAGTCCATCAATGCTTCACCTCCCTCTCTGGGTCTTGGCAACAGGCCGGATCAGGAAGTCTTAGAGCTTCGTAGTTGGTGTTGGACTCTCTCTAAAAGAATACCACTTCCCAGCAGACTCCTTCACCTAGAAATAGCTTCTCACAGGCCTGACAGATTGCCTCTTCCATCGCATCCACCTCCCTCACCTGGAGAGAGTGTTACACACAAGCCAGACAACCTGTTTCCTTCAGCTCGATTTCCAAAAAAGTTGTGCAACCATGAGGCTCCACACGAACATACAATGGTCCGCAAGACACACGCAGTCAAGCACTGTGCGACCACAATAGTCCACTGGAAACACAGACACAGGCTTCCCAAAACTGGTGACAGACAGATGCTACATCATAAGAAGGCTCAGCAATTACGGGACATTCGGTTTTCCCCAACCAACAATACAAGACAGACTCACGGCTCAGTTTTCGGGGATGCGTGAGGGTGTACAGAGATCCCACGCAGAGACTTAACGGTTCAGGTAAGGATTCCCTAGAACAAACACCGAAACAGAGGTTGATCATCAACACCCGCGAGTTCAGACGGAGGATGGAGAATGGGAGGTCGAACCCTCAACATTGCTCATTTCTTGGGTTAAATTGCATGTGCTTGGGCTGACACATGTCATCCATGAAGCACGCTCCTCCCCCTTGGAGTCACCTGTCCTTCTAAGGACTTAGGATAAAACATAAATTTCACATGGATTTTGGAATAATATTAAAATATTATTCCCAAGGACTTAAGCCCCTAGGCTCCACACTTAGCCTCTCTTTCCAACCTTCCAGCCCCCAATCCCTTAACCATTATGTGGGAGCCTAGACCCCGTCACTCATTCATCATGGTTGGTCTGCACGCAGTGGTGTTTATATTTTTATTAATGTTCTGCATGATTACATATACAAAAGCATGCTTCAATGCCTTAACACTTAGGCTCTTCGGCCTAATAACACATAAGCCCACTAGCTTATATAAATTTGGCTCACCAGCCTATAAATCATAATTACAATTCATAATGGAATCAGGGCAAGTCCTTGGGGTATTACACCAACAACATGTAAAAACGTTTAAAGAATGACTTCGGCAACCCACGATGAATAGAAAACATCCAAGGGAGATTTTGACAACCTGGAGAAAAAAAACATATGGAAGTCGATTTTTCACATTCATTGATAGAAAAAAACCTATAGAAGTCAACTTGAGAATTCTCGGACAAAGAAAAGCACATAGAAGGAGAAATTGGTAGTAGGCGAATTGTCAAAATGTGTATATGGCCTGTGGATAGCTAACAAACGCCCCGACAACCCCAAACTTCAAGATATAATACATCTATGATTTATGGGAAATGTAAAAATGCCTCGGCAAGTCGAAAATGTGCCCAACAATAATAAACTATATGCGTAGGTGCTATAGGTTGAAAATTTACTTCAAGGAAGTATGCATAGAGCACTGCAACTCATAAAAAAAGTACCCAAAGAACAAAATACATTAACTCACATATATCAACATTTAAATGGGATTATTTGATTATGCTCAGGAGAAAATTGCAAATGGGTGAGCTATACACTAAATCTATGTATTGTTACTCATGGTAAAGAACAAGATCACATATGTCATGGCTCATTTCACCTTCCCATCATGCCAGAAGACCAAAATAAATGAAATAAAAAAAAAACATGTTTATTTACAACATTTACAAACATTTTCCAAGATCCAATTCAGATCACACCTCCCCATTTTAAGGCTTTTGGTCCCAAAAAGTTGGACCCTTAAGGAGATAGAAACACAAGGCATCCATTTTCCTCTACATATCCTCAATTCCATTGCCGACGAAGATGGCTTGTTTCCTACTTTTCTGACCTTGTTTCACTACTAGAAGAGTTGTGCTCTCTCTATATTGATGTACTTTGATGAGGTATGCCTTACCACCCTTGACCAAATGATATTTGTTTTATCTCATGTAGAAGGTAGCATCCCTATCCGACAAGCAGGGGCTGACCAGCATCACTTTGTAGACGTTTAATGGTGCAACTTCACACTCTACCTCATCAACATAACTAGCACTAATGGAAAACTTGGTTTTACTTCTTCGAGTGATTCTCATAACAGTTTTTCCTTGCACCCATGCTAGTGAAATTGGATGTACTAGATCGTAGGTTTCTAGACCAAGTTCATAAACTAATGTTTTGGAAACCATATTATATTGAGAACCACTATCGAACAAGGAATTTACCTTCCTATTCTTCACTTGAACTTTGATTCGGAATAGTGGATGTTTATCCCCACTCGCCTTTGGCTACTGCAATGTGGTGCAAACTATGACTTTGTCTAGATAAGAGGTGCTTTCTATTGCTTCTTATTCTTGGTATTTTCTTTTTATTTCCCCTTGGACTTTATCCATTTGGGATGCAATTCTGGATGAAATTTCCAACACTTCTCTTCTATGTGTCCATCTACATTGCAATGTTTGCAATGTATATTAGGATCCTCCTTTTTCTCGACCGTGGCTGCTATCTTATTGTCTCTTTTATTGTTGGTTTCCTCTTGGCCCATGTGGTGCAGTCTTTTATTGGAGTCAAACTCAAGGTAGAGAGCCTTCTTGCTCACCTCATCTATGTTTTTCACACCATGAAGTTGCAACTGTCTTAAGATATGGCTGAAAATTCCTCCATGGTACTTCATCACCACCCTTGGTTCTTCGATAGAAATACCCAACTTGATGACCTGCCTTCTTAACTTAGAAATTTATTCTTGCACTCTTTGTCCCCGTTCTTGCCAAAGGTACTGTCACTTCATGAGTTGTTCCTCTTTGTAGTCTATGGGATAGAATTGTGACTTGAGTAATTCCTTGAAGTCCTCCCATTTCATCACCATGGACTTTTTTCCTATCCTCAATGCATCCACATAACTCTCCCACCACAATAGAGCATGTATAGTCATCTTCAAACGAGAAAATGAGATCTGTTGTGTTTCTCAAATTTGATAAAGACCAAATTAAACTTCCAATTGTTTCAACCAACTATCCAAGACTTCAACATTAGTTTGTCCATTAAACATGGGTATTTAAAGCTTCGCTTCAACTTTGAAAGGAACAATGGAAGATGAAGAAAAGTTGTTGTCATTACCTTAGTTTCCAAGCATCTCACCTTTGGAACCTTTCGAGATAGCTTTCTCTTCTTCATGCTCAGTCTTTGCTGAGTGTGCTTCCTTACCCTTCATTACTATAATTTGTGTCATCAACTATGTTAATATGGCAATGCTTTTCTCCAACCGAGCCAATTTGACCTATGGGTCTTCCCTGTCATCTTCTTCACGATGATGCCCCATCATTGAAGGTGTTTTTCTTCATTGTACGCTTGGCAACAATGTGTGTCCACTGTTTTGGTACTCGTTGCGAGTGTTTACCATGCAAGTGTTCTCCAAGTATTTAGAACCTGCTCTGATACCATTTGATCCGTAAACGGTAGTCCTATGGCATGTCCATCTCACAAATACAAATACTTCTGCGGAATAAACGATTATAACCTTATCTCTTTGGATTACGAGAAATTCTCGATTAATCAGGACACAATTCGATTTGGAAACAAATGATTCAGAAAGATGTGGCAATTCAGGTCGAAGGTAATGCAAGTTGACCAAGTCGAATTGATCCATGTTGAATTTACCCAAATTGGATTTATCCAAGTCGATTTTTTTGCAAGTTGGGTTTATCCTAATTGAGTTTATCCAAGGCAATTCGACCAAAGGATGTATGTTGGTTGAATGAGAAAGGAAACATGACCAAAGGGGAAGCCAAGTCGAAGTGAATCGACCCGTGGGACAAATAAATAAAAAAGAGTCGGATTCAGTGTCCAAATTTGAAGGGAAAACTTGAGAAAGTTGAATTTAGTGACCAGCCGCTGAAAGGAAATTATGCAGGGTGAATGTGATGACCAACGACATGTAAAAACATTTAAAGAGTCATTTCAATGACCCACGGTGAATAGAAAACATCTAAGGGAGATTTTGGCAACCCAGAGCAACCAAAAACGTATGGAAGTCAATTTTTAACATTCACTGATAAACACCCCGACAACCCCATACTTCAAGATATACTACATCTATGATTTATGGGCAAAGGAAAAACACCCAACAAGTTGAAAACGTGCCCAACAATAATAAACTTTATGCTTAGGTGCTACAGGATGAAAATTTAATTTACTTCAACAAAAGTATGCATAGAGCACTGCAACTCATAACAAAAGTATCCAAAAAACAAAAAACAGTAACTCATAGATATCAACATTTAAATGGGATTATTTTATTATGCTCAAGAAAAAATTACAGATGGGTGAGTTGTACACCTTAGCTTAAAGTCAGCAGGTACATTAACTCCTTTATCCACTCAACATCAAGCACGTTGCCTTTTTCAAGCTTCTATTTATGTTATTGTTCTTCCCTCTTTCTCCTTGCCTCTCCATTCTATGTCCTCTTCACTACTACGGTTCACATTGTTTTTAATGGGTTTCTCTTGAAAAACCAATAGCCACCACCTTTCCATCATACCAGAAAACCAAAATAAAATAAAATATATTTATTTACAACACTTACAAACATTTGCCAAGATCCAATTTGAATCAGATAGCGGTATTAACAAGATCTTGTCCTGGGACAATCTTGAGAGAATAGGGTGGAAAGGCCTATAAAATGCCTTATTTACATGGATTTGTTTTAAGAATCTCAATATTGAAATTTTTATGGATGTAAGTTTTGGTTTTTTTCTAAGAGATATTATTTGTTTAAATTTGTACAAAATTTGATGAGAGATTATTGGATTTGCAGATTTCATTTATCTTTATGTAATTCAAACCTTTATCTATCTTCCTCGGACCTTCTTGGCTACTAGAAATGTACTCGGTTAATAGCGTGCTCTGGTATCTCACTTACAATATTGTCTCACCAATCCATATTCTTCTTCCTGCAATATATCATCCAAACACTGGCTACCCTTTCTACTCGCTAGAACACCGTGAGGTCTGTCTGCAACACTGGACATTCATTCGACTCTCCCTGTGGCATCACAAACTCTTTGTTAAAAAAAAGGCAAGAAGACGACAACAAATTTCTCAGTTATCTGATTGGAACCTGCAACTACGTCCGTATTGGGAGAGTGTGGAGTTGAATGTCAAAAAACCGACTGGAAATCTTCATGATTTCTTTCCAGACTTTTTACCGTTTATTAAACGTTTATATTAATAGGGAATTTGAGTTCAATTCCTGTGGTTTTCTCTGTAACACATTAAACTATAAAAACGATTTTTTTCACTTTTAGAAGAATTCCTATCAGAGATCTAGAAGGATTCCATTGCATGTGATGAGTGGTTGTGCATAATCAATGCCAGATTATGTGTCCACTATTTATTGATTGCTTGCGTGCGTGAACATCTTTCCATGAAAGTGAGTGAGTGACAAATTTGAAATAGACAGGTTATCTTTTTCTTCGAAAATACCTCACACAGGTTAAATTTGAAATTTGAAATAGACAGGTTATCTTTTTCTTCGAAAATACCTCACACAGGTTAAATTTGAAATTTGAAATAGACAGGTTATCTTTTTCTTCGAAATTTGACATTTACTCATGATCCACTTGCACTTGCTTACTARTTTTCAATTWAAACACATTGAAAACTTATATGTTATATTTTTGAAAAGGGATTAGTGATGCAAGAGATTTCACCAACTCACATATGTTCAAGATGTTGATATAAGGAGAAATCACAATGTGCTTTCTAATTGACATTGACAAGATTCAACATCTTCTAGAACTTAGTTACTCATAGTCCAATTGCACTTAAGACTCTTTATTATAATTAAT
>JZKD02S1901732.1:66703-82795 GCA_000966675.3 Picea glauca | reverse complement strand
ACAAATATGAAAACTTAAGTAATGTCGAAAATGTAAGTACTCACAAACTTTGCGATCAACCCCTTTTTTCATTGTCGTACCGTCTTATGTGCTAATTGGGTTCCATTTTTTTTTCTTTTTCGCAACAAAACAATTGAAAATTTGTGTTTAATATGATAAATAATTCCGATGTACATAAAAGAATAAATGAATGATCACATACCTTGGATGCATGTTGTTGTTGGGATGCATCCTCCTTTGATGAAATTATGTTCATTTATCTTACCATCACCTTGTACACTCTTTTGGGCATCCCTACTGACATGTATTGGATTTCCCCTCGTTTATCGCTTGGAATTTTCATAATCTTCATGAAAAACGAAAAAGGACGATATTTTTTTCTTAAATGGACATGAAAGTAAATACAGCAAAACAAATTAATTTGGTAATTATTGGAACATATTATAGAAAAACATGTTTAGTAATAATTCCTTTTATATGATTCTTTTTTACAATCTTCTAGCAATCAATTGTACAAGTGTGGCTGGGAAATTCCTCCTCGGCATCAAAGATTTATCCGATAAGAACCCCGAGGAAAAGAAGAGGAGGTCTAGGTATTTGATTTATAAGCGAATTTAGTGTGTTGAGGGAGTGGCAGAGAATCGAGACTATCTAGAGGGAGTCCAAGTTGACGATCAAGAGCAGTGAGGTTGTTTCCATTAAGTCGGTCCTATTCGAGGAAGATGAGGATGTTGTGGAAGAAATGGGAGTGCAGGACAAGGGAAACTAGCAACAAAGAGAATGAGAGTTTCTTTCCCATGTGCCCCTTATGGATGAGAAAGAGATCGAGAACATGGTTGTGGAGAAGAAGAAACATGATAAAATTTTTAGTAAGTACACAGGTGAGGATCTCATGGAGGAGTAGTTCAAGGCCAATAAAATGCTTAATATTTAGCAATAAGGCATGCTAATAAAGCTTATGGATCATCAATTGTTTTTCCAAATGTGCTTCTTAACTTCTATTAAATATACAATATGGAGATTTGGTCATTCTTGAGGCTGACACAGTGTTATAATTAATACATCCACCAGGGTCCTTTCTTGTTGAACATGGCAAAGGGGGAATTATGAAGCTCTGATCATAAAGCTTGACAATCTTAATCATGCCAAAGTAGGGACCAAGATGACGAACTTGGAAGGGAAGGAAGTTGATGTGCCCAATGCCATAGGAAACGGCCCCAATTATATATACTTCCAATCTACAAAATTACTCCCCATCCTCAAAGAGCTATTTGATAAGCCCCTAGAGGTGAAAAAGAGGAGGTGTAGGTATGCGATCTACAAGCAAATTTACCACAATTCATATTATGGCTACAACAATGACGAGGATGATATCTTGGAGAAAGTTGAGTATCCCGTGAAGGAGGAGATGTAAGGAAAATAACTAAGGAAGTGGCAAAGGATCGAGTCCATGCACTAAATTATGAGAGGCACCAAAGAGTGACCTATGTTTTTGCCTCCACAAAATTTAATTGTGGAGGTTTGTGTATGTAGTTTGTGAATTAAATTGTTTTTCTTCTAGTTTCTATTGTTGTTGTTGTTACTACTGCACTCGATGTCGTCGACATATCTAATTCACATAAAATCCTTTTTAGGCACATATATATAGATAAAATGAATTTAAAATATAAAACACAAACATATTTAACTAATTTGTATTTATAAAAAATTGAAATTAGTTTCTATTTGCAAAACATAAGTGAAAAAGTAATCGATGTTATTAACAAAAACATATGCACTGCATCTGGTGCTCCTTATCAGATATAAGGTAGTGAACCAAGATGTGTTAAATATAACACACCGATGCATCATTGTTAGTCAAGCACCGATATCTATAGCGGTGCATTGTGATATATAGTTCATTGGTTAAGGGTTCTCATACAAAATGACACATGATGCCATTTGACATATGAAGTTTGTAACATGGGGCGATTAGTTCTACGCAACACACTGTTGTAGTAACTTTTCTAATGTTAAACCACGCAGTGTTATTGGTTATATTAAACACATTGAATCTCTATGTTAATTCGATCACTGAGCACTTTTAATCGATGCGTTGTATTTTCTTGACGCATCATTAATAGGTGTGTTTTAAAAGACACATCAAAATGATAATTTTTAAATTATTTTTCCCGGTACAACTTACTTAACCTCACAGGTGCGTTTCATTTAAAGTAATGCATTGACACTCCATTTCATCTTTGTATGCGTTGATGCCAGTGTGTTTGTATTATAATGCAATGATAACGGGGCATCCCATAAAACAAACCAATATGGTAAATTATTATGTATTTTTCGTGTTGAGTTATAGTACACATCACTGGTGCGTTTTAACTATTTGATGCACCACGGAGGATTTATTTTTTTCAAAAACTTGGCAGTGCATTCGATTAATTGAACGCATCGGTGCATTTATCTCGATTGGTGCACTTCCTAGCATCTTAGTGATGCTTACCATAAGACACATTGTGTTGAAAACTTGTGAAAATGCGGCCCAGTGTCATTCTCTTTGCATTACCAGTGTCTTGTTTAGATCCATCCACATAGATAAGTGAAATTGTTGTATATGTACTTACTCAATGTGATGTGTTAATATAAATTCATTGGTGCTACCATGCTATTGGAGCACCGACGTTTTTTTTAACGATGTGTTTTGTTGTCGAGAACGTTGGTTACAGGGCGTCCACTGAAATGACACAACACAACGGTGCATTTGGTTAAAATAAACACACCGCCAACCCATGTTTTATGAAATGTGTTCAGGATGGTGTGATTTCACTTACGGACCGTATCGGTGCACTATAGTTTCCATACCATCGTCTTGATGTTTATCGTGCGACGTATAGTTTAATGTACATGTGTGGTTTCTGTGAGTATTGGCACCGCTCCGTTATATTGATTCAATGCAAATTAAGCAATGTGATTTGTTATTAGGAGTGCACTGGTGTGGCTATGTTAATGAAGCACCAACATTTTGTTTAACGAGGTGTTGTAGATAGTAGAGCACCGACCACAGGGCATCAAAGGAAATGCCCTGCAATGTCAATCGATCAACATATGTTCCAGTGTGCAGATGTTAATTGCACATGTGCAATTTTTTTAAACTTGTTGCATCGCTTAGTTATATTTCTTGTGTGGTTTTTTAATGATGTGCTTAGTTAAATGGAACACACTAGTTCTTTGGAGTTTGAAAGGCATTGACATGTTATTAACCAGGCATTGTCCTTTATAGTGCACTGGATTCGGGTCATTTATGAGGAAGCATCACTTAAGGTTAAACTTGGATGCATTAGCGTTGGTGCTTATTGTGAAATTAGCACAGGGCGCATCACATTGGAGCGATCCAAATCAAAACGGTGTGCCAAGGTGATCCGAATCGAAAAAAATTGCATTGAGACGGAAAAAAATTGAAAAAACTCCCAAATTTCAAGCTACATTCAAATTTTAAAATCATGAAAATGAAAATGGGAAGGTAATAAACAAATTACCTAGACTCTTATGTCTCGAGGAGGCATGGTTCTACCATTGAGAGGCAATGAAAATTCGTGGTAATTTCCAAAAAATGGAAATGTGTGGAATATCAATTGATGGAGCTATCCAAATCACTGAGAAGCACCGACAACAGGGAGTCCATGAAAATAGAGTAAGCATTGGTACTTGCTTTAGTGATTGGAAGCATTGGATGAGGTGTCACAATGAAAATCGGCCTGGAAATTTCATTTTATTTACCCTTACCATAGTGCACCATCAGACATTGTGTACACACCGGTACATAAGATTCAATGGTGTTGATGCACTTTGATCAATGCTTGTTATTTTTTATGACTTACGATGGTGCGTTTGAAAATATACGCAACGACGTTTTATGTTTTAGTTGAGTACCGGGGCAAATGTACCGTATAGGAACACCAACAAAATTTGTTTGCAAAAAAATTTGGACCACTTACATCCACTAACAATCTCCGCTATGAACAGTAATGATTTTTTTTATCATTTTAGCATTGGTGCGGTATTTTTAGATGCACACCAAGGAGTATAGTAATGAAAGGCACACTGGAAAAAAACCCTTCGATCGCCCACCTCCACTATAAACAACCAAAGGATAATTTTTTCGGGGAGGTTCCATAAAAACCTTCGCAAGAAGATGTTCTCCTTATAGTTCATCAATTTTCAAATACCATGACCTGGGTTCCTGTTTAAGTCCATACAATGCCCTCTTCAACCTGCAGACAAGATGCTCCCGACCTTGCTTACAAACGCCTCAATTTGCACAAGATAAACCTCTTATTTTACAAACCATTACTTTCACTGTCCACCAGGATGGGCCTACTGCAACCGTGGCGATTGCACCAGCCCAACAAGCTACTTGTTGCAATGTTTGTCTCCAATTTATCACGCAAACTTAAAATTCACCTAATTGGTGGTCTTGGATTTTAACTGGGTCAATTCCTATCACATTCTTAATAACACGCTTATTGTGTACATTGAGCATCTCGGTGCAGCGACTATGTAGGTTCTCTCCTCCTCGATTTGGAATGGTCATGGATTGATTCAATTTCCCTCTACCGGTGTTGTTCCTCATTCCCTAGAATCAACAATATGACTAACCCAACAATTAATGATCATTTCCTCCTCCTCAAGGCTCATGAACCAACACACCTTCCACCTTTGTGGGCTCCTCCAACAGTTAGTTGTCACCCCTCATGGATCAACCTTCTTCCTCACGTAGCTAGGCATTTTGAAACTCATTGGTTTTTCCTCCTCATGGATAGAGCACCAAACCCTCGGTTCCATTGTAGTCGACTCTCCTTCTTTGTGTGCGAATGACCAATGACCATATGCTATGATACCACTTGTTGGGGTCGTTCTTGCATAACATAGTTATAAACAAAGAAAGGAATGAAAACATATCACAAAACAAACAACGAACAAAGGGGGGCATGGATATCTTTTATTCCTCAGTCAACAATGGAGAAATGAATTACAAGTCTCATGAAGGACCCCGTGAGATTCTACAATTAAACAAGGAAAATCTCAAGTATTTCCAAGAATATGGAAAGCCAAACACTTGATAAACCTCTAGCCAAAATGAATGTAACTAAAAGATGTGTGTGTTGTCACCACCCAACATTTATGTTGTAAATGAAAAAAAAATAATCAATACAGAGATTTAATGAAGATGGACAACATTGTAAGGGATCTATAAGCTCATCAATCAAACTATGAGATCCCACTCATCCATATAAAAAAAAATGTAAGAAATGTCATAAGCTCCTTAATCAAATTATTACATCCCTCTCATTCATATAAACAAAAAAAAATTAAGAACAAACTATGAAACTACTAAAAATGATTATTATTTTTACCTTCTCATATCCATTTTAGTAGATAGTTGAAGACATCATGTTTTGTCTTTTAATCCATCCATTCAATGAAAAAACCAAAAATTCCTTGCACGTATTTAAGATTTCCACCAAAGCATTGGATCTCTCCCTTGTGGCACAATGACCTAATGATGCATTGTCTTGAATAAAAGTGCTTGACGACCCGCTTGTTGGATTACTCATCACATAATTCCAAGTTTTACCACTAGATGTTTCATATTTCGGTATCTTGATCCTTAGGCTAATTAATTTCACCTAATTAGAACATTTATGATGTAGAAAAAAAAATATACCATTTGGAATTCGTGCACTATAAGTAAATTACAACATTTATGATGTAGAAAAAGAAATCTAGCATTTGGAATTCGTGCACTATAAGTAAATTACCATTTAACTATAGTGTGTCTGGATCCCAAAGGCCATTCTCAACGTCATATGTATATGTAGTGAGAAAGAAACTAGGACATGAGTAAACTTTAACTATTAAAAAAAGATGTTATACTCGATGTTAATGTCGCATGCACTCTAAAGAGAAGGCAACTCTACACTACAAAACATGGGGATGATTCAATTTTCCATCGAATTCCATTGATTTCATCTTCAAACATGTAAATCCTACAAAGAGATACATTCAAATATCAATATCGAGTCATTTTAGCTTTAAACCTATAAATAAGTTTTAAAGTCACATTGCCATTATTTTCTAGGCTAACAATGCAAAAATGTTTATAAGCAATTGTGGGTGGTAGTTTTTGCAGAAAAAATGTATCAATTTTTTTTTTTTTTTTTGTGGATAGTAGTTTTATACTGGAAGCTTGCAACCATGGTTGAATTTATACTGGAATCTTGCAACCACGGTTGAATTTATACTAGAAGCTTGCAACCACAGTTGTAGTAGGGCCATCCTGGTGGGCGGTGACAATAGTGGTATCACTCATGGCATGGATGGAAATTTTTTAAATTGTTTTTTTCAGCTATGAAAAGCAACTACCAAACGACACAGTGTCGGGTCAATTGCAATGCAACAACATAGAGAGTTGGACAAGCTTAGACGCCTATATGTTGTTGGAAGGTAGACAAGTGAAGAAATCAACACATTACTCTCGAGCGACTGTGATAGTCAACAATGAAATGTATGAAAGATGTAAAGATGGCCTGTAAGATGATTCAGATTGGTGGAACCCAATGTTAGTGCAATTTCTTGTGAGGACTTGGCAATGGCACAACAATGGAAGCAAAGTTTGTTTGCATATGAGGATGCCAATTTCATTCCTCAGTGGATAGATGTTGGTTATTTTTGTTTTGTTATCGATCCTTATGAGGCTCAGGGACAATGGTTTCAAGGCCGAGCCCATAGGCGATGAGGAGTGCTCCAACAAAAGTGATGGCACATGGGAAACATAGCAGGCTTGGTCAAAGCAATGCCCATGACCTTGATGAGCATTGACAGATGAGACAAAGGTTGTTTTGTGTGCAATTTCATCCTCAGATCTATGTGCATTTTCCCAAGAAACGTATTGGAGATGTATTATGTCTGGACCTGAGAGGCGCGGTAATATCTCAAGTGGTACTGGATGTAGCGATAGCAATGGATATGGTGGTGATATCGAGGTCAAGCTTGCAGAGTGCGAGGAGGACGTTTTGCATAACTAGGAGCTCTAGTGTGAGGAAGTGGACTTGGTTTCCCACTGATATGGCAAGGCGAGAAGAATGGCGATGAGCATGCCCAACATGGGAAAATGAAAAAGGTTTTGAATGAAAAGGTCAAGGTGGAGCACTGAAAGTGTCGAAGGGCAGTTTGGTGGAAATGAAGGCATCAAAGATTGGGAATATTTACAAGTTCGAAGAGAATATTGAAGCAGTCGTGGTATCTAAGGAAGCAAGTGCACCTACTTGTTTATGGCATCAACGACTAAGCCATATGAGCAAGAAAGGGTTGGGGATGTAGGTACTGATAAACTGTAAGTTACTTCCAGACTTACAATCTTTGAATTTCTGCAAGTTTTGTATCTCTGTTGGTTATAGTGATGGAGATAAGGGATGTAGATTGTGGGATCCTACTACCCACAAAATCATCACTAGCAAATGTATGTACCTGGAACAATCAGAAGTTGTTTAGGATCACAAAGGGAGATTTGTTTGCAAACTCGGGGAATCATTGTATGGCCTAAGGTAACCAGGCAATGGTACAAGATGTTTGATTCCTTCATGTTGAGCCAAAATTTTACTGGAAGTGAGTATGATCATTGTGTTTACTTCAAAAGTTTCAATGGCATATTCATTATCTTGGTGTTATATGTTGACGATATGTTTGTTGCAAGCAAAGTATGGTTGAGATCAACAGGTTAAAGGCTCAGTTTGTTAGGATGTTTCAGATGAAGGATCTAGGAGAAAAAAAACAAATCTTGGCCATAGAAGTACACAGAGACAGGAAAAATTGTAAGTTGTGGTCGTCACAAGTCTATGGAGAAGATATTGATGAGGTTCAATATGAACATTGTGAAACCGGTAAATATCCCTTTAGCTTTCCATTGTGAGATTTATTCAAGTTTATGTCTTGATAACAAGGAAGGAAATGATTATATGTCTTGTGTACCATATATTAATACAATAGGAAGGTTGATGTTTGTGATGGAATGTTCAAATATTTCACATGCATTTGTGTTGTCAGTGGACACATGGAAAAACTAGGTAAAGAGCATGGAAATGGGTGCTTCGATATCTTTGAAGCATGAATATCACCTACAATGGATGTAGTGATTTATTTTGTGGTTATGTTGATTAATGAGATTTGGAAAAGAGGAGATCTACCTCAAGTTATGTCTCATGTGAATGCAAGAATCTATTGGGTAAGTTTAGACAAGTACATGATAAGGTGTTTTGTGGTAGTCAAAGTGTTGTGCATTTGACTAATTGTCCAACAATGTATCAAAATGGGATAAGGCATCATTTTGTAAGACATATTACTTATGGAAGTGGAGTGGTCCATACTGGATCAAACTATGCAGACATGTTCACATAACCAGTATTGTTAGAGAAGTTGCAGTGGAGTTTGGCTTCTCTTGGCTTGCATGAAAGGTGATGATTGATTTGTTGGACGAGATATCATGAAAATTGTTGTCAAGATGGAGATTGTTGGGTGGTGAAAACACGCACACCTTTCATTTACATTCATTTTGACTAAAGGTTTCTGAAGCGTTTGGCTTTCTGTGTGCCTGTAAACACTTGAGATTTTTCTAGTTTAAATATAGAAGCCCGTAAGGTGCTTCATAAGACTTGTAATTCATTTCTCCACAGTTAACTGAGCAATAAATAACATCATTACCCCCCTCTATTTATTGTTTATTGTGTGACATGTTTTCATTCATTTCTCTGTTTATAACTCTATCATATATACACGACCCCAACAATAAATAAATTAAAATCTTAAATAACAATCAACGATGCAACAAAATACATAATTACATCATAAACATATCTTTTTGTAATTTCATCATATGATGAGTGAGTAATATTGGCCTATCAAGATTACATGTATAATGTTTTTATTTCAACATTCAAAAATAAATAATTTATAATACTTTGTGATGATGCATGATGATAGGGAAACACAAATAATAAAATAATGAGTGTAAAAATAACAAAATAATGAATATATCCTTAAGAGACACCTAATCGAAATAAAAATGAATGAACGCTGTTAAACAATAGAGTTTAGTTTATTATGCAAATAAAAATAAAATTCTCTATAATAATAAATAAAATTCAATTCAATTCAACGTACTATTGCATTACCATTTAATATAATGAGGGCAATGGAATGCATTATAATGAGGGCAATCGAAATTATGAGGGCAATGGAACGCATTACCGTTTGCCAAAATTAATAGTGACGAATTTGTTATAATGATTGTAATGGTGTCACTAAAAACATTGAAGAATTTTTAAATTTGATTTTTATTTTCATGTTTTTATGCATTTACACATTTGACTCACTCATCATTTTGCATTCATATAAAGTAAATTTTATATTATAATGTTTGGAGTGGGTTCGTAATGTTAAAAGCAAAGTAAGTTATATTGCAAAGTGTAAAGAGGCTTTATAAAAGGTCAGTGGAGGTGCTACGTTTTATTCTCGCCCACTACAGGGGTTGTTGGAGCATATGTATGAGGGAAGAAAATCCTAAATTCATACTACTCGTAAATTCTTTATCCCCTAAGTTTGCATGGCTTTGGATGGGTTTAGGGTTTACCAGAGCCGAAGATGGAACCTAAGTAAATTGAGTATGGAAGATGGAACCAGAGTCGAAGATGGAACCAGAGAAGATGGAACAGGAGCCGAAGTATTACACGATATGGAAGTTGAGCATGACGAAGGGAGGTTGATTTCATAAACTTTTTATCTAGTGGTATTAGCTTTCGACATTGGTAGATATGTTTAGCGGGATTTGCTAGTTTTATCCTCTTGTTTTTTGGCCTTCCTCTACTCTCGCCTTGGCGTAGGAGCTTCAACTTCATAGACGGTTTTTTAACTCTCGGTTTTTTCTCTTTTTTTTAATAGGGTTACTTGGTAGTTGGAGACTCTCTCGACTATTTTTGGGGGTTCAAACTTAGTTGTTTTGCCTCCTGGGTACTAGTTTTTTCAGTTGGCTTGTCGTTAGCTGCGGAGGTCTATCTACACACCTCCTCTAGCTATTGTTACTTAGTATTCTTTTTGGCCCACGTCTTTTATAAACCTTCATTACTATCTTTGGAAACTGGATGTTAGTTGAGACCCTTGGGGGTCGTGCTCAGTGGAGCCCGGGTGGCATAACTTGACTCTTTCACGGCAAGAAGAGTTAGCTATTAATGCTTTCATTTATTTCTCTATTTATTACTATCCTTGGAAACTAGGTTATTGCTGAGAACTCTTGGGGGGACAAGCTCAGTGGAGCCCAGGTGGCAAGTTATGTCAAATTCACAGCAGGCAGGGTTAGACACAGACGTTAGTGCACTAATGAGCATAGCTGATGAGGCCCTTTGGTAGAAGGAAGGTATTTTCGCTACTACACACTCTGCAGGAAAGGGTACTAGTACATTAATACCCCCGACTATAGATTTGACCTCACTACCTACTACCTCAATTAAAAAAAGTTTTGGTGTTGCTCCCTCATTCTTTGATTTTCTTCCTCGACGTTCAGTAAGTTTTCTGTCTATGGAGAAGTTTAACTCTGTGAGCGGTCAGGAAGAGGGTTTTAAGCTTACAAGCTCCCCTAGTTCACAGAGGAAGGTGGGTAAGAACTCTGGTAGGTCTGGGGGAAGGTGTAGGAAGTGGAAGGCCAACAAGGTTTTAAAGAGGATGGTACTGGGGTATGATATTGGTCTCAAGGAAACCTGTAGGTTGGCCTTGTGTGGTTTGGTTGGTCAATTCTCCTATAGATATTTATGTAAGGTTTCGTTCCCCGTCTAGGTTGAGAAAACCTAGGGACCCATTTTAGGATATGTACCAAAAATTATTCACTTAACAAAAGGTTGGTCTGGTTTCATCTGCAATTCTTCGGATGAGTTGACACAACTTTTGGATAAGAGGTGGGTGATTGGTGGATGTAGCTTAATTTTGAAGCGATGGAGAGTAGCCTTCGACCCGACAACAGACTACTTTCAACATCACCATATGTGGGTTTTACTCCTCGATTTACCATTACAGTTATGGAATGAAGGAGCCCTGACGACGATAGGGAAATCCCTGGATACTTTTATCACGGTTGACAGACTAACACTCTCGACATCGAACAAGAAGATGGGGAAATTTTAGTCGAGATGGATATTCATGGAAGACTTCCAAAGTTACTAGAAATAGAATGGAGGGGCTGGCAAATTATACAGAAGTTGGATTACCTTGGCATTCCTTTCTGTTATAGTCTTTGTTGCAGTATGCGTCATTTGCATAGGGATTGTAGTGGTTGGGTAGAGGAGGAGGTCTCGGAAGATACAACACTTCACAGAGACACTGGAATATCTTCTCCTAAAGTTGCCTCTATATGGATCGGGACTCAGTACTTTTCGTCGGCGGTTCCAAGTTCACTTGAACCAGTGGATTCACTATTGGGTAAGTTGAAACATCATTGTCTTGCCTTATATTCTTCCTTATCATTGTGGGAGAAGGATACATTGGACGCTTCGTTTTTTTTGAAAATTTTTATCTCCACTGTGGCAATGTCCTCTAGTGTGGATAGGGAGGTTACATAACCTATAGCTATGGGTTCATTTTGTCGCGAGGACAGTGAATCCAATCCTTTTGGGTGTCGGGGGGTGTGTTATCACTATAATAATTTTTTGGACTCCAAGTCTCGGGACTTAGCAGGAGGTTAAATCAGTATAGGGGAGCTATAGACTAGCAGGCAAGGTCACATTTAGCGGTCAAGGATAAATCTAGCAGAGATAAAGTTGATGGGACTCGGCGGATCATAGACGCCACCTATTGGGATGGTTAGATTGGAAGGATCATCGTGGTGTTTTCCTTGTGAAGAACCTCATTGGGAACACAAGTGTCTGAGACGAAGAGAGGAAAAAGATCCATGCTTTGTAGACAGATTGAACTTCATTGATACAACTTACAGTCTCCAAGATGATGAATACATTAGCATCACATAAGAGCAACTTGAAGAAGCTAATGGATGGGAACCTAGGTGAGCTCGGTTGGAAATATTGAGCCAACTGGATGAACCTTTAAAGGAAAGGTTAAGGGAAAAAGAGATTTTAATATATTCTAGGAGAAATAAACTGACATCCTCTCCTTCCCCAACAACAAAAGAGTTGCATCCACCTCCTCCACCTCCAGTTCATGACCTGCTTCCATAGCGTGCACCAACAAACAAGGATCTCTGTATGAACATCGACTTCCCTAGTATGATTTGAAATATGAATATGGTGGTACCCATGGTCGAGATGTGCAAGATTCCTTCTATAAGTAAATAAGTCTTGAAGACTTTAAAAATACAAGATGAATTAGGGGATCCTTCGGTAATTTTGAATACTATGTATGATGGGAACCGAAGAGAAGACAATCCCCCTTTTTATCTTTCTTTGGGAATTAGTGGTCTTCGTTTGAACAATTGTATGTTGGACTCGAGGGCTTCAGCAAACATGATTCCTTTTAAGGTCATGAAACAACTAGGTTTGAGGACAACCCGTCCTTATGGAAACGTTAGTGGAATTGATTCGAAGAAAGTCAAGGTTTACGGTCTCATAGAAGATTTGAGGGTTTACTTATAAGCATTTCCCCACATCGAGAACAATATGAATGTGGTTGTGATCGACGTACTAGACGCTTGGGGCATGTTCTTGTCAAGAATTTGGTCTCCCACCCTTGGTGGTTTTCTCAGTATGGACCTCACTCATGTGCATATCCCTATGGAGGATGGGACATTTGAGATTCTATATAGTCAACCAGTTGCAAAGAATCATGTAGTTGATTCGAATAGCCCCAACTATTGGAGTGATTGTGAATATGATGTGACACCTCATATCATTGAGTATGATCCTTGGGATTTACCATTTGCACAAGAAGACTATATTGATACACTATTGTTGAAGACAAATAAGTATAAGGAGAAGCTTGTGAAATACCAGGGAAAGGACCCATGATCCATCAATATACTAAATAAGGATGAGGGCAAGAAGGGTCAAGAGCTAGAACATGCTATTAAACGTATAGTCGAAGAAGATCCTCCCACATAGCCTTATATTGAAGATCTATCATATGTTAAGTTTGTTGAAGGAAGCCTTGCACTCATGTGGGATAAAAGAAAGGGAAAACCAAAGTACGACAAGAAAAGTGAAGTTCTATGGCTTGGCCCTTACATCGTTAAGAAGAAATCTGAAAAGGGTACTTACTATTTATCTGCCATGGATGGGAGGAAGATGTCCTCCACAAAACAGGTATTGCTTTATGAGGTAACAAGTCTAGTATCATGGTAATTGTCACTTTAGTAATTGAATCATTTGAGCATGTTGCAAAGGGTCCTTTCTTGATTATGGAACGTTTTATTGGAAATTATACCTTTTGAATTATTTCACCTTAGTGGTTGACATGGTATCCTAGTAAGTTGGTCACCCTCAGGAAGGAGTTCCTACCGGGGGGGGTCTCCTTGAAGCGTCATATTACCATTCCCACTCATACTTACCACTTTCCACACTTCTTCCCCTCTGTTTCCTAATCTTTTGGGTTTTTGGGTTCATTTTCCCCAAGAAGGGATTGTACCTCATTTCATGGGAAGAAGGGGCTGACATCCCAAAGGTGTTGTAGCTAGCATTGTAAAAGTAAAAATCCATAATTTATCCTTCTATATGATTTCCCTATTGTCCTGAGAGCCATGAAACTCTTCTCCATAAAAATGAAGGACCTTTAAAAATAAAATAAATAAAAATGCCCCGCTTAGTGGGGAAATACATTGTGGTGTCCTTTAATTTCTAGTGCATATGACACTCAATGTGTTCTAACTTCAAGTGGAATTGCGGTGCTCTTTTTATTTCCATTGCATATAGCACTCAATGTTCATACCATAAAAAAATTAAAGGCAAATAAGGGCTTGGAAAAATGTTGCATTGCAAATGAAGGGATGTAGCGCACCCTCCACAAAGGCACCCATAAATGAGACAACATGAGCCCTTGATATGTCAAGAAACCCATGCCCAAAAGTAGTTCCATCAATCCACCTCATATTCATTACATGATTTAGAGAGGGTATTCTTGGGAAATATTCCTTGACTTGGGGATTGGCCTACCTAATAGGGCCCCATGACACCCCTCCCATATCTAAATTTGGCAAAGTTTTTAAGTTCTTTGAGAATTTGTTTAATTTGAAAAGGGGGGAATTAATGCATTTATTTTGGTGGTTATTTTATTAAATGTGGCTTATTTGGCATGATTCCTATGATTTTTGGACCCTTGGAGGGCGTATTTCCTTATCTTTGTTGGACCTTGCCTAGTGAAAGTCTTTCATTAAGGGACTAAGCCACTTGGACCTTCATAGGGGCTTGAAACCCCACCATATGGATGTTGTGCCTCACACATAAGAGGCCTAAGATGATGAATGTTTCACCTTGGATGATGCCTCTAACACTTGGATGAGGCTTGGAAACATGAAGAGAAGAGGATGCCACCTTCCTATGCCCAAACGTTCCTCTTGGATAGCATGACGTCACACTTTTGAGGGCACATTTGGCACATTTGGTGCACTTGGTGGTGTTGTGGGCTTGAAGCCCCACATCATAGCTTGATTTTGTGATGATGTAGCACCTTCCTAGCTTGATTTCCTATCCTTTGGAGGCCTAATTTCACACGCACCACCTTGGAGAAGAGATTTATGGGCTTATATGCCATCATTTTGTTATTTTTGGTCATTTTGTAGCCTATGTGTGAAAAAAGAACAAAACATTATGCTAGTTAAGCATTTTAATTTTGGTTTTAGCCTAAAATTATGGATTTAATTTTAATGTGGGCAAACTATGACTTGGGTTTTCCTCTATAAATAGAGGAAAATCATTTTTCACTTGGATATAACTCATCACTTGATAATGTTACTCTTTGAACTACAATTACAGCCCTCTTGGAGAATTCTAGACTCTCTTTTTATTGTGCAAATGGATGCAATACTTGTTTATTGGAGCACTAAAGGCTAGCAACTTCTCTTGGATGGTTTTATTTGGAAAATAGTTAGATGATTCTTGGTATTAAGGGTTTTCTTGCATGCTATATCTTGGATTTAGTGAGCAATTTTTGCAATTTATTGTCATCTTGCTTATTTAAGTTCAAGAAAAGTATCTTAAAACCCTAGGAGGAATAAAAGGGCTTACACCCTCCACCGGAATTTTTTCTTCATTACTATTAAAATACTATAAGGCTTGCAACAAGGAGTAAGAGGTTTTACACCCTTTTTCCAAGGCTTGTCTAGGGTTTATTTCTCTAGGGAGTAAGAGGGTTTACACCCCTATAAGATTTTTAAAACCTAGTCCATCTTGATTTGTAGGCTAAAGGATTTGGAAGGAGACATGTTTCTTGGGTTTTATAAGGGTTTAACTCTCATTAAATCATCTTCTCTTATTTATTGATTAACCTGGTATTCAAAAAAGAGGCTCCATTCACCTAATAACAAGGCACTAATCACACCGGAGAATGTAAATTATTGCATTGGTAAACATGAAAATTGAGGGATTGAAATTGATCAAGTTGGATTTGAATTTTGTATGCTTTGGACTCTCTTCTACATCAAGGGAGTCTTGTTTGTTCAAGTGAATAGTCTATTGTAATAAACATTAAGCTACATCCATTAGGGTTGTAGAAAACACTCTTTCTCATACATTTCTCTACTTTTCTACTGCTGAAATTTGCTTGTGAGTTGTGATAATTAATCTATAGATAAAGGGATATTGTTTGGATGGTTTACTTGCTGATTTTAGTGGTTATAATTTACTGTTGTATCAAAAGATTGCTACATCCATAAGGCTCTCATAATTATTTGTTGATAACACTCTTTTACAACCCTCTTTTGACATCAAAATCTTGGTTTAAGCATTGTAAAATTGTTTACTAATTGCAAGCTTTCTCGTCCAATATCATATGTTTATTTTGATGGTATAATTTGCAACTCTTATAATTCTCTTGTTGCTAATATATCACTGTTATATG
>JZKD02S1901732.1:18993-34374 GCA_000966675.3 Picea glauca | reverse complement strand
TCCTCGCTTGAGTCGATGGTGGTTATGACTTGATTTTGAAGCAATTTTAGGTAGCCTCTTGTCTTCCATGTTGTTTAACTTGTTCTTATACATTAGGTATCTAGTCATAGCCACGATCTCAACGGGGGAGAGGCATGTTTCTAAGAGGAGGATGGGATAGGGCGTATTTCCTTTAATTTTGAGATTATAGGTTATAAAATTCTTTTGTATTTGTTCTATCTTTCTCTAGGATTCGCAAGAGATACTACAACCCCAAACTTCACATCCGTAAAGAATAACATGTGTAACAAGAGTCTCAAAGAGGAGTTTCTTCTTATCCCAACTCCAAAGATCAGTTGATTTATAATTGTTTTCAAGCCCATAATAAGCTTTCCATCCCCCAATAATCCTTTTCTCAATGTTATAATTCCAATTGAGCTTGTGGTGAATATGAATTCCAAGATATTTGTATGAAGTCACTTCCTCCAATTTGTTGTTGTCATATATAAAGGTATCATAAGGGATCTTATTGGATTTAATAATCATGACCTTAGTTTTATCAGTATTAACAGTCATACCCATATTGGAGCAAAAATCCTTAAGGATTCTTAGTTGGTTTTCAATATCACGGGGACTCATTGCCATAAGAATGATATCATCGGTATAAAGAAGAATATTGATGACCATACCAGTGAGAGTAGGGCCAACACAACCTGCTTTTTCCAAGCATTTATCTAACTTGTCAATGTATATGCCAAAAAGGGTAGGGGACAAGGGACATCGTTGTTTGACTCCGATATTGTAGTTAATCTCTTTTGACCAACCCTCATTGTTTTTAAACTTAGTAATAATGTTCTCATACATCCTTATTGCAACAACCCTCAACTTGAGAGACACTTTTATCTCTTCCAACCTATTCCAAAGATTTTTCCTAGGAACCATGTCAAAAGCTTTTCTAAAGTCAACAAAACAACAAAAAAGATTGGTTTTAGTATTGCGGAACTCCTCTGCAATGATCCTAAAGGTAACAAGATGGTCCACAATTGAATGATATCTCCTAAACCCGGCTTGGCCTTTAGCTCTTTTACAGTGACTTTCTAGCCAAAGGCTAATCTTCTTTTCCAAAATAATTCCATAAAGCTTGAATAAAATCGGGCTAATCATAATGGTCCTATAATTAGAGGGAATGTTTCTATCCCCATTTTTAAAAATAGGAACAATGAGGCCTTGCGTCTAGGGTTTAGGGAAGCCTTTCTTAAATACTAAATTGAAGAGCTTGTGTATATGAGGGATAAGGATTGGTCCTCTGATTTTAAATTTTTTAGCTTGGTAGCCTTCAATGCCCTTAGCTTTCCCATTTTCAAGCCGCTTAACCCCGAACTCTATGTCATCCAAAGAAAAAACTTCTTCCTTTGTAGGGACAATAGGAATGGTGTCCATGGCATTAGGGAGCTTGTAAATACTTTTAAGGTAGGAATTCTAGTCCCTTAAGGGAATCCTATTATTTTCTTTAGTATTGTGTTTTAGAATTTGGCTCCAGAACTTCTTAGGATCCAACTTGTATAGTTGTGAAAGTTGCTCTTGCGTTTTATTGATATAGTATCTTTTTTTCCTTTTAATTAAGGCTTTGTACGTATTGATCTTATCGAGTTTTAAGGGTTCACTAGAAGCATCCCTAATGGATTTCCTAGCAATTTTACATTATTTATCATACCAAGGATTGGTCATTCTATTATTCTTTTTATAGGGAACCTCGAAAGACAACTTGTTAATAGAAGTGGAAAGGGTAGTTGTAAAATTGGGATAGAGTTCTTCAATGTTGTCCTTATATGTTAGGAGGTTTAATTTACTATTTAAATCCTTTAAGAAAATGTCAACTTTACATTTGTCAAAGCGCAAATTCCTTTGATTATCAGAATTCTCTTCAATGGTGCTCCTATGCATGGAAAATTTTAGAGTTAGGGTTAAAGGTTTATGATCAGAGTCAGGCTCATGGTCATTTAAAAGGTCAAAAGTTTCTATTTGGTTGGAAACGTGTATATCATATATCACATAATCTACAACACTACTTCCTAGCCCATGAATACAGGTCATCTAGTTGGAGTTTGTCCACTTCATTACTCCATTGCAAATTATTAGGTCTTGAGAGTTGCAGATCTTGACCAACTCAGTACTAAACAAATTCTCAATTGGGTCTTCAGAGCTTCTTTTGTAGCTATTAGATAAAACAAGGTCTTTATCTAGCCATAAAGGATTATGGTTGGAGTCATTACTTAAAAGAGTAACTTGTTTAGTTGCAGTCCTAGCATTAAAGTCTCCTAGCAAGAGGATATTACCTTCATTTTTCAAATTATAAATATCTTGTTCTAAATTATTATAGGGACAATTTTTATCTAGATTATTTTTCTTATAAAAAGTAGTGTTAATAGGTGCAAAATAACAAATTGCTATATACATCTTCTTAGCATTGGTGTCTGGAATTTCTATCCAAATGTATTGATTAATAGGTTCAATCTTATGAAGTTGAATGTGAGGAGAAATGCTCTTTCTAATATAACAAACTATGCCTCCTATCCCTCTATGATGGGATTTTTTGTTCCATGTCGGCCACAAGACAAATCCTTCCATGTTAGGAACCGTAGACTCCTTATGCTCCCAAGTTTCAGCTAGACATATAATATCAATATCACTCGGGATCCAACTTATCATATAACCTTTGCGCCATGGAAAGCCACGACAATTCCAAAAAATATTATTCAAATGATTAATATTTTTTCAAATTTTTCATGTTAATAAAATATATACACTTAAAGTAAATTAAAGAATAATTTCTGTAATAGGGTAAAGAAAAATAACATTTTATGGATATTTTATTCAAATAAATAATATAAAAAAATATAAGAAAAATGAGATAAAAAAAAAAAAATATAAAAAAATATTATTTATATAAAAAAATAATATATAAAATTTATATATAATTTTATTAATATATTTTTTAGATAATTATTTTTATAAAATATTGAAATTATCTTTTCACATTTTTTTTAATATACATTTATTTAACTTATATAAAATTTGATTTATTCTTGGTTAAAATCTTTGTTTCCAAGTTTTTCACATATTTTTTAATATAAATTTATTGAACTTTTATAAAATTTGATTTATTCTTAGTTTAAGTCTTTGTTCCCAAGTCTTATAAATTTATTTAAATTTTATAAAATTTGATTTATTCGAGTTAAAGTCTTTGTTTCCAAGTCTTGCTTTCAATGACGTTTAATATATTAGTTCTTATTTAATTTTATTAATATAATTGTTTTTATAAAATATTGACATTATGTTTTTATATATTTTTTAATATAAATTTATTTAACTTTTATAAAATTTGTGTTTCCAAGTCTGGTCTTCAATGAAGTTTAATATACTATTTTTTATTAGTCCCTGCCGTAGGCATAGAGAGATTATAGCGATCGATAAGTCGTTGACTACATATTAGTTTGTCATTTGACCAGAAATATTTGCATAATACCTATTGTTGGAGCTAGGGAATTAAAAACATATATTTTTACATAATAAAAAGTACCATATATGCACTGATCTGATTCAATAAGAGATTGGAGGTGTTATTGCCGGCTTTGCTATTCCCAATGTTTTATATGACAACATATCCAAACTTTTTCTTGTATACAGTGTTTTTGAATCATATATTTTTCCTGTATATTGCTTGAAGGTGGATTAATGCTAGCATTAGTTCAAATGTTTGTATTAGCATTTTCTGCTAGTTGAATATATTCCAAAGTTTTGATATGTACTAAGCATATTGAAATGGTTTGATATCCAAGGTTTATACTGATTGAGAATTCCAAAGTTTATAACATCTTTGCCGGATGTATTTTTGTTGAAATGTATTGACACTTTTTTCAAGATGCCTCAATAGGCCTGACAGCTTAAATGTTTACATGAGGCGACGCCCTCCAACATGCCTGACAACTTAAATGTTTGCATACCACGAGGTCCTTAGACAACCCGATAGCCTTAAATGTTTATGTAAATATGCTTCTCGGAGTACATTTATCCTCGAAATTTTCCACACAGTTACAGTGAATTTGCACTGTCTTGTTTGTCCACCGCCAGTTCAACAACCATTGTATGTTTCATCCTTCTTCTACCTTTGCAATGCAATTTCGTTATTGTTGAAGCTACATACATTGTTTATTGGTTCGGTGAGTGCTTCTTCTTCGCTGGTTTCTCAGTTGCTCCTTATTGTTGTTTCATTCGCGAGTCGACCTGCGCTTCTGCATTTCAGTGTTTCAGAGTAAGTTTCGATGCCATAATTTCATTTTCTATTTCTTGTTTGTTGTTCAATGTTTGCAATCTGCAAGTAAGAATGTTTGCTTATTTGTAGTGGCATGGTCCTCGTATGTTTTTGGTTCCTTCTGTGCTTGGGCTGCAATTTCATAATCGTTGGAGATACATATGTTGTTTGTTGGCTTGGTGGTTCTTGCTGGTTCGTTGGTTCATGGGTTGTTGGTTCTGTTTGTTTGGATCGGGTTTACGCTTTGGGGCCCTGGGGGTGCAGTTCGTCCTGTTCGTTCTTTCTCGTTGTCCAGTGCTTACTATTTTCTTTTATTTGATTCGGCCTTGCAGGGTTGGGGTCCAACGACGGTGGTTGGAGCTTTTCTTTTTTTTTGGATTATTATTGTTTTTTGGGGCGCTTTATGATGTTCGGCCCTTGCACCCAGGAGTCGACATGCAGTTGTGTTATTTTCCCTGTCTGTCGAGGTCGATATCTGTTATTTTGTGAGATTTTGTTGCTGCTTCAGTGCTGGCATGAAAGAAAATAGTTGCATGCAAAATTGTTCAAGGATTACATGTGAAATTGCAATATCCGTTGTTTTTTTGTTATAATAAAGCATATGCAAGCTACATTTATAGACCATGTATGGTCAGATGTGCTGATATGGCATTACATGTTCTTTCTCCTCTACACAAACTGGTGTGCGCATGATACAATTTTTGTTGTGCTTGAGGTATGATATGTACAACAAAGATTCTGCAAGATTATATTTGGATGTCTGGAAGCATGTCTGGGTAGTTTGCCACAGAAAACCAAAAACTTGTATCGTGGGCACAATAGTCTATGTAGAGTATAAATAACATGTATTTCCATTGGTGGAAGCATGTCTGAATAATTTTCCGCGGAAAACCAGAAATCGTTTAGATACGACCATGCAATTGCATGATATTTTGTGGCTTGTAATATCTTTTGGGCAAGAAAACAAAATTACACATTTACAACCATGGATGGAGAAGCGTAAAGGTTCATGTTTCTGCCTATCTTCTAGACTGCTCATTGAGTCTATTTTATTCTATGTACATATTGTTTGTTCGTCGGTGCATACCAACTTCCATTCATGTTCATTGTATTTTGTGCATTCCCACATTCAAACAAACATAATAGCTGGAGAAAACAAGGGAGTCTTGACTGCATCGATTGAAGAGGATATAGAAAGGTGCATGCTTGTACTATTATTTCATATTGCATTGTTTTGTATTTCATTTATGGTCTATATATGTGTTCACCTAGTTTATTATATGTACATGTTGTGTGCCTTCCTACATGGTAACTTATCTTCATTACATGCCTTCCTGCATACTAACCTGCTTCATGTCCATTGTCTTTTCCCTGCATTGGTACATTTAAACAAACAGAATAATTGGATATGGTGATGGGCTCTTTGGCGGGTAAATAGACCTGTTTCTCTTTCTTTTAGATGTTTGTCTTCTTACTGACCTGCCTTCATGTCCATTGCATATTCGGCGTTGCTGCCTTGGAAAAAACAAGTTGCTTGGACAGGGAGATGAATTTTTTTGTGCAACAGCAGAGGGTTCTATGGTACAATCTTCTAAAAGGTATACCAAGTGTCCTGGTAAATTAAATATACAAACCGGGTGGACGCATATAATTTTAGACTTGAAAACGATGGCTTGTCTGCAAAGGGCCTTTCTTCCCTCCCTATTTCTACTGTTTCCGTTTTCTAGTGTCCCTTTTGTTTTCTAATTCATCTACTTAGTGTGCTTTCCAAAAATGCCTTGGTGCACCTGTTGGCAGACTAACAGTTTCACATATGTGGTCGTGCTTCTACCCAATTCCATAGTTACCTACTTTCTCGATTGCGGGTGTTGGACTGGCAGGTTGAATATTTCTCCCCTGGATTTCGAGGGTCTGCGATATACATATTGGCCATGGTGCCCCACCCTCACGCCTTGTTTACTGTCAAACATTTGTCCAGTTAAAAAAATCAGATGCATACAATTTTACGGTTATTTGGTCCTTGTGATGGACAATATACAATGCATATGTTTGTTTAGTCCTGATGTTCATCTGCACATGCTTGCATCAAAAAACGTTGGACTAGTGACATGGGCATGAGCAGTCAGTCATCCTAGACATCAATTGACCGAAAAGGCCAAAGGTAAAGATTCATATGCTTTGCTCTTACTATGTTTACTAAACAAATATCCTTGGGTATATATTCATCTATGGCATGGTGGATATGCTGATGTCATCTGCAATACATGGTTTGCAGCTTGCAAGAAGTATCAACAAGTACAAGCGAGACATCGAACGTGTTGCATGTTCCGCAGACTAAGAGGAGTGGTTGCAAAACTATGGCTCCATAGTTCATCAAAGCTATGCGTGTACTTGTAGATTTATGCCAGTGAAAGAAGAATACAGAAAAATAATAATAATAATAATAATAATAATGCACACTACCATTCACTTTAGTTTTCCTATTCAAAAATTGTCACCGGGTCTAGAGTTGTAACATCTAAAGTACTATCAATAGAGGGCTTGAATAGCCGCCGAACTGGACAAGTGTTCGTCGGGGAAATAATGGTCGTCTATAGCACCTACTTGGACAAGGAAAACAAAAGTAGATCCATTATGAGTGCCAACATGACAAACAAGGAGGCCATGATGAAAGTGACACTGACTGTTCCTCCACAACTTGTCCATAAACATGCAGAAAAGATATTTCTGGGTAATGGGATATCCATTAAAATTTTTAATATATTTCCCAAAATAGTATATGACCGTGGTGATTGCGATCGAATTATTTCACTCAACGAAACAAGCATTGTGGAAAAAATTTCCGTTGTTTATTAAGAATATCGTTTCATCCTGGACTCGACTATCAACCAGCTTGCACAGAGCATTGATATTTACCCAATCAGAACGATTGGCGTAGCTGTCACATTGGCGAGAAAACTTGGTTCGCAACACATTCTCCATATAAAGGATGGAGAGTCGGACAACAACAAGGCAATGGTACTGCTTTTCATATTCAGTTTTTTCCTTTACTTTCCCATGTGCATGTATCTCGGATAAGTTACACAAATATTGCATTGTTCCATGTTATAGCTACAATTGTTCGATACATATTCAAAGTTGTTTTCGTCAATCAAACAACAATTGCATAAAGGGTAGATTCCAATTATGTTGTTCAAAAATATAACAAAAAAAAGGGATGTTATAGAAAGGATCTTTCGGACAACCCAAACAACGTTTGTAACAGAGTTACGAGCAGATATAGTAGAGGATCCGAAGAAACTAGCTAGCTCTACAACTGTTGTGCGTATACATCCACAAAATCATCCCTACTTTGCTTATAGAAATAGCCTTCAACAAATTTCTGAGGCCTGTTTAAATTTTTTTTGTTTTTTTAAGGGGAGGGGGGAGGTGCAATTGTGTATTGTATTGTTCAATGTATTAATTCCTATACTCACATTCCCAGGTTGAAAGTGTTTTAGTTACAACCAATCTGTACTTGACCCCCTTTGAACCTGTATGTGAAAAATGCAACTCTCATGCTTCTGCCTCCGCTTTGATAAGTGATGATACGATTGATTGTATGCGGTGTGGTGAAAAATGTCCATATACATATGGACATTGCATCAATGGTGTCATCCGAACCATGGGCAACACAACCGTGCATTGTACGATTAAGCAACCTCTGTTACAAAATGTGCTTCCTAAGTTGGCAGAGTTGTCGTATGAAACGTATCTACAGAAAAAGATAAGTAGTGTCTACATGTTGCGGGAGCTTCAAACACACATCAAATTCACCTTAAATGAGGACAATGCAATTTCACATATCGGATGAAGAAGAGAAAAAATATATATATCAAACTTTGGCAGGGAACGAAAATACCTCATGTGTCTCTGCAATATTTCTTGAACATCCAGATGAATGTTCGTTGGACTTGGCTAGTTGGGATTGCATGCCCATAAGATTGTTCGGTCCAAAAAATGGGAAGCATGAAAACAAACCCCATATATCTCATGGCCCTGGTTATTTTCTACTGGGAACATATACCAGATGCAAGAGGAAACATATGCGATGATGTTTTTTCTTTGTATATCAAATTTTTTGGTGCAATGGCCGATGGGTCCTGCTCTATGGAACCTTCTGGGAACTTGCTTGTGGCTTGTTTGAAGTTTGGTTGGTTCTTGGTTGTGTGCTTCGTCTCTCAATATGTATACTGCGTAACTCCAACTGTTGTTTGGAGGACACTGAACAATATAATTGAATTTTTTAGCCAGCTGGCCCGCAGATCTGCCTGGAAATTTCTATGGTGCTGTGACACAAATGTAGTATGTGGTTTGTTTTAGCAGATTACATTGATCGATGAACTTGGTAAAATTATTCTCCTGGAATAATTTGAAATCAACGAATATATACTGTGCGAAGTGCAATTGTGCTATCATATCAACAAGAGGCCCTTAAAATTCAAATTGGTCGTTGTTTTGGCATTTTTTCTTAATCGATGAACTCGGTAAAATTAATGTCTAGGAATAATTTGAAATGAACGAATATATATTGTGCGGAGTGAAATTGTGATATCATATGAACAAGAGGCCCTTAAATTTCAAATTTGTCCTTGTTATGCTTGCGGTGATAGAATTTAAAAAAAACTTTCTTTTCTTTCCTTCATTTTTTAAAAAATAAGCAATTTAACATCCTTTAATAATTTAATGTAATTCAATTGTACAATATCAATATTTAATATTAATAATTTAGTATTTAAAAATAATGTTTTTAGATAAAGTTATATAGGATGACCATCCATAAACAATTGCAATCTTGAATCCGTTAGTCGTGGGGTCCTGTCGATTTGTATGTCCCGGAACTCCGAGTCTTGTTTGGAGGACACGGGACAATAGAAGTGCAATGTTGAGCCAACCGGCCCACAAGTCCTCCTGTCAATTTGTATATCACGGAAGTCTAGGTGCTAATTGTAGGACACAGAACAATAGAGGCTCAATTTTGAGCCCGCTAGGCCGAGAACCCACGATCCAAAAAGTGCCTGAGTATGGAATGAGGGATCTGCATATGCTCTATAAAATCTCATGTCCATACTTTATAAAAGTACATGTTTACTATGTATTGCTCATTTGTCGGAAAACTTTTATATCACTCGCCCGACCAAATTGTACAAACTTCCTTGTCTAATTAAATTATGCAATATCAATATTTAATATTAATAATTTAGTATTGAAAATAATGTTTTTAGACATGTTAGATAGTTGATAGGGATTACCATCCGTAAACAATGACAAACTTGAACCTGCTAGTCCTCGAGTCCATCTGTCAATTTGTATATCGTGGAACTCCAAGTGCTATTTGGAAGACACAAAACAATGGAAGTGTAATGTTGAGCCAACCAACACATAGGTCCACTTGTCAATTTGTATATCGCGGAATTGTGGGTGATTTTTGTAGAGCGTAGAACAATAGAGGCCTAATTTTCAGCCCGCCAGCCCAAGAACCCACAGGCCAAAAAGTGGCTAAGTATGGAATGGTGGATCCATACATGCTCTATAAGAATTTCATGTCCATAGTTTATAAGAGTACATACTTAGTATTTATTACTCATTTTTCGGAAAACTTCTAGGTGCGGAAGTTGGCGGATTCACGACTTCAGATTTCACTTACTTTTATATCACCAGCCTAACCGACCGCTTCTCTGTTTGATATTGTAATAAACGAATATAAACTAGCCCAAGTCCAATTGTGCTATGACATGAACACGAGGACCTTAAAATTCAAATAGTTGGCAAGTCCACTTGTGAATTTGTATATCGCGGAAATGTGGATGCTATTTGTAGGGGAAAAAACAATAGAGGCCCATTTTTGACCCCGCCTGCCTGAGAATACACCATTCAAATAGTGGCTAAGTATGGAATTAGGGATATGTACATGCTCTATAAAATCTCATGTCCATAGTTTTTAGAAGTACATCTTTACTATGTATTACGCGTTTCCTCCGAATGCTATTTAGAAGACACAGAACAATAGAACTGTAATGTTGAAGGACCCAATCCGTAGCTTCAGCTGTCAATTTGTATATCACAAGACTCTCGGTGCTATTTGTAGGATACAAAGAAATAGTGGCCCGACTTTGAGCCCGCCAAACTGAGAATCCGCAATCGAAAAAGTGGTCAAGTATGAAATGCAGGATCCGTACAAGCTCTATAAAAACCTCATGTCCATACCTTGTAAGAGTTCATACTTAGTATGTATTATTCATTTTTTGGAAAACTTCTACCTGCGGAAGTTGACGTATTCACGACTTCAGGTTTCAATTACGTTTAGATGACTAGCCCGATCGACTGCTTCTCCATTTGATATTGTAAGAAATGAATATAAACTAGCCCAAGTCCAATTGTGCTATTACAACAACACGAGGCCCCTAAAATTGAAATAGTCCGCAAATTCGCTTGTCAATTTGTATATCACGGAACTCTGGGTGCTATTTGTAGGGTACGAAACAACAAAAGCCCAATTTTGAGCCCGCCAGCCCGAGAACCCACGATCCAAAAAGTGACCAAGTATGGAATGAAGGCTGCGTACATGCTCTATAAAATCTCATGCCCATACTTTATAAAAGTACATACTTGGTATGTATAACTCATTTCTTGTGAAATTTTGTAGGTGTGGAACTTGACGGATACACGTGTTCAGATTTCCACCCATTTTTATATCAGCATCCTGACCGACCTCTTTCCTGTTTCATATTATACAAAAAATTTGGAACTCAAGTTTCCGAATACGCGGGTTTTTCTTTGAAATCAGATATTTCACATCCTTTTATAATTTTATGTAATTAAATTGTACAATATCAATTATTAATATTAATACTTTAGTTTTGAAAATAATTTTTTTTAGTAGTGTTACATAGTTCATAGGGATCAACATCCATAAACAATCGCAAGTTTGGGCCCGCCATCCCTAGAGTCCATCTGTGAATTTGTATATGGCGAAAGTCTGACTGTTGTTTGAACGACATAGAACAATAGAAATGCAATGTTGATCGAGCCAGCCGGCAAGTCTGCCTGTCAATTTGTATATTGCAGAACTCTTGGGTGCTATTTGTAGCTAACGGAATGATAGAGGCCTAGTTTTGAGCCCGCTAGCCCGAGTACCCACGATCCAAAGATTGGCTTAAGTATGGAATGCGGGAACAGTACATGCTCTATAAAATCTCATATCTGTTCTTTCTAAAAATAGATTTTATGTATTGCTCATTTTTTTTGAAAAATTTATTGGTAAGGAAGTTGGCAGATTCACGTATTCAGATTTCACTTACTTTTATATCACCAGCCCGACCTACCGACCGCTTCCTTGTTTCATATTGTACAAACCTCCTTGTCTAATTAAATTGTATAATATCAATATTAAATAAAATAATTTAGTATTCAAAAGAATGTATTTAGATAATGTCCAATAGTTAATATGGATTATCATCCGTAGACAATCGCATGCTCGAGGCTGCCAACCTTGGATTATGTCTGTCAATTTGTATATCGCGGAAATTTGAGTACTGTTTGTATGAAACGAAAGAAAAGGAGTGCAATTTAGAGCGACCCAACCCGCAGGTCCGTTGGCCAATTTGTATATCGCAAAATTATGAATGCTATTTGTAGGCCACAGAACAATGGATGCCCAATTTAGAGCTTGCCAGTCCGAGAACGCGTGATCCAAAAAGTGGCTATGTATGGAATGTGGAATCCGTACATTCTCTATAACATCTCATGTTCATACTTTATCATACATATTTAGTGTGTATTACTCGTTTTTTCAAAAAATTATAGTTTATCTTTTCTCTCTGCTTTTCCTTTTTGAAACGCGGGTTCCTGCATAGGAAGGTTTAACATTGCGTTTCCATTGTTCTTCCCCCTGCAAATAGCATCTGAACTTCCACGATTTACAAATTTGAAAACAAACCCCCCTTCATCTCGTATGCTTTTGCTTTCTATTTACTTGGTCCCTTTTCCAAATGTCTCATGCGTTTATTTACAGAAGCCAGGGTTCAACAATATACAAATTGCCCTCTCGCCATTGCTCTTCCGATGTTCCCCTATGCACAAACAGTAGCCAAAATTTTGCGACATACAAATTGACGGCCGATATATGTCACTGAGATGCAATATGACCATAGGCCCTTCACATCTCCTGGGTATATCTTCTTCCCTTCTTCTTTTGTAACCCGCCCGACTGCTTTCCATACTTAGGTATTTCTTGGAATCAATTTTGCGGGTTGGCCAGTGCCTCGCCGCAATTCGCCATCACCGTTGCCTTCATACTTGTTTCCAAATATGCAATAATTAAGCTTTAATGCTAGTAGTTCATCCTGCAGGAACTGTTAAGATTGTCATTAATGTCCGGAAGTCCGGAGAAGATTTTTCATTACTATGAATTAAACTAAGATTTGCGCACAAGTATGTTATCCTTTCCAAGTATTCATTTCGAACATGATGCAATCTATTTTTTGTGCGCCGACGGGTTGGCGCTTTTAAGAAATTTCTAATTCTTAATCTCATTTCACCGTCACCGCCACCTTCGCACTTTTTTCTAATTATGCAATTAGTGAGATGTGACGGTGACAACTCATTCCGCACGAACCCTGAAGATTGTCATTGATTAGTGAAAGGCTCGAGTAGATATTCCATTGATACACATTAAACCATAATTTGTGTAGGGTTATATTATCCCTCCCCGATTTTCATTTCAAACACCGTCTCGAGCAAACAGAAATTTTTGTTAAGTTGTGGCGGAAGTTCTGTCCAGATACAGTAAACACATTGGGGCATAATGGCTAGAGGTTCCACTATTCCAAAGCATATTCTTACTACTCATCTCCCTCTGCCCAGGAGCAAAAAAGGAGATGGTCCCTTGGTACACTGAGAGATATATTTCAAGCCAAAGAATTCCAAGGCAACCCTGCCTGCTCAAAGAACCTGCCCAGTTGCATTCATGGTTGGCGCAAAGGTTGATGTCATGAATTGTGAGACGGAAGAAGATGATCTGATGGGAGATGATATGGCAATGGATGATGGCAATGCAGAGACTCTTCCCACTCTTGTGCCCAAATTGAAATCAACCATAACGAACGAAAATTCTTGGCTTGGTGATGGCGGTCTTGACAACACCAAAAGGAGTTTCAGAAAAGAAACCGATGGTAAACGCAATAGCCGCTTTGCAGCGCGAAAATAGGAATTCCATTGTTCCAAATTAGTCTGTTATGGGGGGAAGAGTTTCACTGTAAAGTAATAATCTGTTGATGCTCCCATACATATATTTCAAGCCAAAAAAATATTCACTTGTGGGACTAGTGTCATGTTCTCTGGATATACAATTTACATCTTCGGGAATCAGGTCCAAAACTCTCACTGCTGTAAGGCATTTTTCTACTAGTCATCTCCTTCCACCCAGAATGGACTAATTTGGGCCTATAAAATTGCACGTGTAACCTGTGCTCTTGATTTTTTTTCGACTATGCAAAGGCAGTTTCAGCGAGCTATTCCATTTTCCCTGCAACATTTTTCATCTTCTTCCTCACGGAAAGCTTCTGAAAACTATCAATTTCAGCACAGGATGATTCATCGAGGAGAAAACTACGAGGATCTTGCATACTGTGGATCCCATGCCTGTGTTTGTCGCAGATACATTCAATGTTTTGGCCCAAAGACCTAGGTCCAATTTCTAAGGATAGATGTACAATACTTAGTGTTTTTCTTATTTTCTTAAATGGATTTGCTATTAAAAAATAATTTCCTTGTACTCTTCGTTGTTGCTTCCTTTCTGGTTCTAACGCTTGTTCTCATTGGCATGGTTCGATGCTCTCATACTTCTTGGATATTGTGTTTACTTAGGTTATTTTTTCTAATATGGAACATCGAACAATTATATGACAATGTATTGTGTCAATCCACCAGCCTTTTATGCAAACAAAAAATGGATTACACAGTTTCAAACCAATGTTCAATTCTATTCATAATGAGATAGAACATAACAACACCAATGTACAATCTTGCAGCAAAATCGTTATTCCTTTTTCTATACATGCAATTATTAAGTTTTAATGCTAACAACCCATAATGCAAGAAGTTTAATACTTGAGTTAATATGTTGCAGTCATGGAAGAATGTATCAAGAACATAATTACACCCACATGTTCCAATAAAATCTAATCTTCTACAAAGCATTTGTTGGCAATTAGTAGAAAACGAAGTTTAGTAGTTAAGTTAATATGTTACATTCATGGAAGAATGTATCAAGAACATACTTACACACATGGGTTGTTGTTACACGTCAAAATTGCTCAGCTGGATAAGTGTCGCATTGTCCCTCTCAACTTTCGCAAGTGTCGGAAGTTGGTCACTAGTGTCGCAAAGGATGTTCAGACATACTGTCATGATAACGACACTAAGGAGACACTTATAACATCTCACATGACTGATTTGAAGGAGGAAAACTGATCTACTGAAGTCAAACAACCTTTTTCCACTTGAAAGCACCCAAAAAACTGAGTTTTGGAGAGGAGCGCTCCCCCTTACACTATCTCAGAGCGCCAACGCTCCCCAATACACTGTCAGGGAGCGTTATAATGCTCCCCTGGCCCTTTTGAGGGAGCGTTATAGATTTTGAGAGCGTTGGCGCCCCCTAAAGCCTACCAGGGAGCGCTACGACGCTCTGATGGCCCTTTTGAGAGAGCACTACCTATTTTGGGCAGTTGTTAAGCTGTTGAGATGAATGGGGGAAGCATCTTTTCATTCATGGAAAGCAGTTGGATTTGAATCCCTAGTCTAGCCATGATCCTAGGGAAGATCCTCAACTGAAGGAGGCAAATCCTCAACTTCCCTAAGGATATCTCAAGTGGTTGAAGCCTCTCCAAGGCTATATAAGCAAGCTTTCTAATGGTGAAAGGGGAGGGCATAACAGAGAATGTCAAACTTATGATCCCATAAGTGGGACTGCAAAATGAAGAATCACACCAAACTTATGATCTCATAAGTATTGGGGAAGGAAGAACTGAACATATGAAACTTATGATCTT
>JZKD02S1901732.1:0-12407 GCA_000966675.3 Picea glauca | reverse complement strand
GGCTTAGATAGATTTGAAAGGAAGTCAGTGTCCACGTTAAGCATTTTTCTGTCTAGGGTTAAGGTCAAGCCTTAGAGGTGATCTACCTGTCTGCAGGGAGATTTTCCTACAACAGTTGCAATAAAATCTAATCTTCAATAATGCATTTGCTAATTAGTAAAAAATGATGGTTTTGCAACAATGGGGCTTCTTTGAAACCAATTCGCGCTTACAAAAACTTTCTTTCGCCTTTCTATTTTCCCACTCTTTTATTCCCTGTAGTTTCTCTTCTTGGTTACTTAATCGTTTCTTTTTTCAAAAATGTCTTGCCGTGCGGCTTGGCGGATTCACGCATTTCCAACGAGCACTACCCCTTTCTTTAAATTGACCCTCTATTGTTCTGTGTCCTACAACTAGCACCCAAAGTTCCGCAATATACAAATTGACAGGCGGACTTGCGCGCTGACTGGGTCAACATTGCACTTCTACTTTTCCGTGACTTCCAAACAACTTTCGGAGCTCTGTGATATACAAATTGGCAGATGGGCTCCAGGGCTGGAGGGCTCAATATTGCCTTTGTTTACAGATGGAAAAGTGCTAAAACGAGCCATACCACATTTGCCCCACATAAGCTATATTAAAGGGAAAATCATTTCCTCTATAGTTTTGTGTCCTTCAAACAACACCCACAGTTCCATACTATACAAATTGACAGCCGAACTTGCGTACTAGCTGGCTAATAAAATGCCTCGTAGTTCCATGATATACAAATTGACAGACGAAGCAGACAAGCAAGAACCAAGTAAACTCGCAGATCGTATTCACAATTCTGTTATGTTTCTCTTTTCCCTGAACTTTATCTTTTTCGCCACTTATTTGTTTTTTTGAAAATGTATGGTTGATCGCGTGGGAGGTGTTGCGGGTTCACACTTTCACTCATGCTCTTTTATCGTGACACCGACCGACCGCTTCCCCATTCCATACCCAGAAACTTCTCTGACCACGAATTCCCAGTAGGCGGGCTCTAGATTGGACTTATGTTGTTCCATGGCCTGCGAATAGTGTCGTCACCTTCGCGATATACAAATTTGCAACCGGACTTAGATCATACCCTCTTCCGTATTATAGTCCACCTATCATGCCCTCTTTTGTGGTATACATTTTGCACTGAAAAATTCCGAGAAATGCAATTTAATTGTCAGGTCCTCACATCTTTTGTGGAACTATTGTCACCCCATTTTGAAGCTTGTCTGTCTGCTTTCCATACTTCGCCATTTCTTCAAATTTCTTTGGTGGATCGTCGGTTTGGCGGGTTGAAGAAATATTCAGTTCCTAGTCGTTATTTCTTGTGCCCGCACCCCTTTGCAATTAGCAATTGCCAATTATATATAAGATCTTATTTCTAGGCATGCAATTAGCAATTTCCCTATTCCATACTTAGCCACTTTGTTAGAATTCTGCAAATATACAAACCGGTCGCTGAACTGCCCCATCATCATCTCTTTCGTTTTACACATTTTGCACTAAAACATTCCGATACACAAAATTTGATTGTGCAACACTTGCTTGTCATGAGTATCCTCGTAACCCTTTTTTGAATATCGTTCGACTGCTTTTCATAGCTTGCCATTCTTTCCTTTCTCTCCACCGTCTCCGTGACCTTCACACTTGTCTATAATAAAAGAACTATATATATATATATATATATATATATATTGTTTCTAAATATGGAATTACTAGCATTTAATTCTAACATGTCATCATGCAGGAACCGTATAGATTGTCATTGATGGGTGAAAGGCTCGAGGAGATCTCCTATTGATGTGCATTAAACCAAGATTTGTGTGGGGGGGTTATATTATCCCTTTCGAGTGTTGATTTAAAAATCATGAAATGTCGTTCGTGCGTTGTGGCCTTCACATGTTCACGAAACCTCCAATCCTTAATTACTCATCGTCGTACCCACCACCGTCATATTTCTAAATATGCAATAAATAAACTTTACTGCTAACAGTTCATAATTAATTAGCGAAAGGCTCGATGAGCTTTTCCATTCATAAGCATTTAACCAAGATTTAGCGGAGAGTTACATTATCATCTCTAATTGTTCATTTAAACCATCATCTAGAGCAAACCAATGTTCTCATAAACCTATGGCATCATCTCGACAACAGTTTTGTGGAGATACAGTGAACATCCTCGAGTGCGAGGACCAAAACTTCCAGTGGTCCAGGGCATATTCTTATTACTCAACCTTTGCCGCAGAGAACCAAGTAATTTGGACCTTCGAGATTGCTCATGCAGGCTGTGTCCTTGAGGTTTTTGACTGTAAGGACTAGGTCTCTTGGTGCACCGATAAATTTATTTTAGAAAAAATAATTATTCCACTGCGGGACCACTCTTCTGTTTCTTTGTCACTTCCACCAGATGCTAAGATTGTCGAAGCCAACATTGACGTTCAGAGGAGAAGATTGCAAACAGTTCCTAGTAAAGCATAATAACGGGTTGTACCTCTTGCCCCATTTTTTGGAAAACCCGCTTCTAGTTCCTAAAGATATTACAAGCTTCCAGGTTAGTTCATTTAGAAATCCATTTCGCAAAATTGCCTAGTTGTTTACAAGAATAACGGGACAAGAATCCACAACAACTGTTTCCCAGATGGCCCTTTATATTTTGTACTTCACAGTCAATGAACAAGCCATTTTTGATTGGGGCAGGTTAATTTCTCATGAAATCTGTTCCCAAATGTCAAGCTTCAAAAAGGAAAAGAAATTTTATATGTCATCCTATTTAGTTTTTGCAATAGCGCATTCCTGTCGGTTTCCACGACTATCTCTGTCCAAGAAAGTCAACTATGAATTTCACCCAGTAACGTTCTGGTACCATGCCTTGTGGAAGCACAAGGCTTCCCACTATTTTTATGAGGTTTTTAATGGCTTCATGTCTGTTTTCAAAGTTTTGTTGTTAGGAGAAGATGCTCCCCGCATATATGAACAGACAACCATTTTTTGGACAAGAAGAGGACACTCGAATATTTGGATAATTACACTATCATAAGAATTTTTGGCTCCATAGAACATCCTGCTCTCCTTCCATGTCACATTATACACAGAATGTTTGTTGCAGAAGTAGCACGGAAATACAGCTACTAGTTCCATCTGATGCAAATGAAGAAAAAAAAACAATTCATTCCTCTGCCTTGGAAAGTAGGGGAGTTCGTGTTGAAAAACATCAACAAAATTGATGAATTCGCAGCACATTGTAGCATCTCCAACCTGAGATATGTGGAAATCATAAGAGGGTTTGACCCCTATAATATTTTTCGACAACATTTACAAACACTTGGCCTCGACGATTGTTTTTTAAATAAACATCTGCCCAAAAACAGAGACAGTGGCGGTAACGGTCCTGCCTCTGATGCCGACGACGTAGACACAGTGCAAAGCTGCACTAAATTGTACATGCAACAGGGGAAAGGCCCTGGTGATAAGAGTGTTCAATCGGAAAATAACACTCCAAAAAGTATGACATCCCGGAGCATCGCTCCAACGGTCCACCACAACAACAAAGAAACTTAGAGTTCTTCAAACGGAGGAGGAGATAATGACCCTCCTCACTCTAAAATTGATAGTTCTCACAAGCTTCCAGTAGAGAAGAAGAGAAAAAAACATGTGGGGCAGGCAAAAGAGACAGAAATTCAGAGTGAGAACATGGAACTTGAAACTGATCTGGATAGCATGATCTTCTTCCTTGATCAGCTCGGAGATGCCATCCACCATAGTCGTCCAATGGACATATCTGTTACCGAAAATTTTGATGAAGATGAATCCTTCATGTTACAGAGCGTTGTTTTTAATAGCCAGTCCAAAAAAATGATAATTGAGAAAAAAGATGTTAAAAATAAGAAAGACAAATCTCGTTCAGAGGTTGACCTTGCCAACATGCAGCCGTCCCAAATTTGTCAACTTCACACCGCGAGTGGAGAAGCACTTCATGATTCCATTAGAGGCATCGAGACCGAGAATGCCAGACTGAAGGACCCGGTCAAGGAATTGGAAGACACTTTCATTCATATGCCATTGCTTGTCGATCCTTTGGCAATAGCCATGCCTGCCACCCCTGGAGCCAACATAAAAGCATCCTCCACCATGCTCGCATCCTGTAAAGGATATGTGGAGAATAATATCAAAAAAGGAATGGAACTGGTTACCAAGGCATGGAAAAGATCACAAACCATCACTTCCCTTGGAACCAGGGCACATAGTTTACTGGAACATTTGCAAGCCGAGTTAAAATATGAAGAAAAGTTCTTTTTAAAAACGGTCATTCCTTTTGGCACCATTGTCAACAATATGACAGAAGCAAAAAGAAGAGAACACGATCTTCCATCCAAAAACCGGATCGGTCAATTGAATGCATGTTGGAAAGAAAAAGTGAAGAACTTGCATCTCATTGTTCAGTCATGTGAACAAGCCATATCGAAGAAAGATAAATTATTCACAAGGCTATCAAATATAGATTTAGCTAGGAAAACCAATGATTTCCAAGACCCCAACTTAATCGCAAACTCCTTGCCCTTAGCTAGGAAAGAGTTCGATAAACAGGTTGCTATGTTTAAGGCCTTATCTCTGGAAAAGTTTTACAACATCCTTCAATTTGATCAAGCTCACGTCCACGACTGGCTAGTTAAATATTCAGTACAGAATGAGGAAATTCATCAGTCTCTCTGTAATCTTTCTATTGACTTCCAAGAATTAGAAAACGATCTTTTCAACATAAAAATCCGGAATGAGATCAACGTCGCCCCAATGAGAAGCTACATTGAAGAATGGTGCGAAACGCAATTGAAGCAGGTCGTCGATGAAAGGCAACAAGTAGTTGCTAGGATTCCAACAGTCGTCGACGACATCATTGAAACCGTAGTCGTCGGCGAGAATCAATGAAACGACAACCGCAAGCAAATAACCAAAGGGCTCCTATGCACCCTCATTGTAAGTCTATTGATCACATCCTTCTTTGTTTATCAACCCAATTATTCCACTTTCTTAAATACAGATGTGTAGGCAAACACTTATACCTTTTCATTTATTTTTTTTGCAGGGATTGCATTCTATCTTCTTTCTACAATCTTGTTTCTTGTACATATTTCTCTAATGGTCTGCGGGAGCCCCAATCCCAGTCTACATGACAAACGCATTGAAATTCCGATTTATATGTAACATATGTTAATTTTTTTGTATATTTCAAAATTTCCTGTAGTATGTAACGAACTTTTATTTTTTGACATATTTCAAAAATGTTTTCTTATCTCCTTTTAAATTTATGTTTTCATACTTTCTTATCTTTCAACAGTTTGTATGACAAATGCATTTAATTTTTTATATGTAACAGACTTTTAATTTTTTATATATTTCAAAATAAATGGTGCTCTACATTGCAAGCATCATTTACTTATACCCCTTGTTCACAAATGCATTTAAATTTTTATATTTCTTATCTCCTTCTAATTTTATTTCTTCATATATTTTTATTTTTCACCAGTCCATATGGCAAATGCATTTAAATTTCCAAATTTATTCTTCCACTGTCAACAAATTTGTACTTTGTTATATACTTTCAAAAAATAAATGTTTGTTATGTACCTTAAAAAAAATAGTGCTTTACATGCCAGGCGTCATTTACTTTTTCTCCATGTTCCGTGATATACATGTTGCACACAACATTTCTGTGATATACATTTTGCACCGAACACTTCAATCATTTACAATTCGACCCCATTTTCCACAATTTGCTTTCTAATCTCATTGACAGGGACTACGCTGCCACACAACCTTGTTTAAGTCTAGTCTTCCATAAAGTTTAATATATTATTTTTTATTTAAGTCTTTCCTCCCATAAAATTTAATATATTATTTCTTATTTAAATCTTTCCTCCCATGAAGTTTAATATATTATTTCTTATTTTATGTGAGAAGTAAAATATTGTTTGATTCCAATCTTTTACATATAGATATTCCACTAAATTTATACTTATACTTATATATTCCACAAATGAGATATTGTTTTGTTCCATTCTATTACATGTACATATCCCACTTAATTTATACTTGTATATTCCACAACTTTGTCCAAGTGCACATGCCCCACCCAATTTATGCTTTTATATTCCACGCTTGGCCAAGTGCAAGGCCAATGGGAAATAGGTAAAATTTACTCCAATTTGGTGTTGCTTTCCTTTCTCATTTGGTATTGCTTTCTTTCTCATTTGGTTTTATTTGTTTCCTTTTAATTTGTTTTCCAATTTTCTTCTTTCCAAAACTAGAGGAGTCGTTACCAACTCGGGTTCTAGAAGGATTCAGATTAGGAGTTCTAGAAGGATTCCATTGCATGCCATGAGTAGGTGTGACTTAGAACATCATAATTAATAACGTTTACATATCCACCACTTATTGTTAGCTTCAACATCTTTCCATGAAAGTGGGTGAGGGATAAATTTGAAATAGACATCATTAAAGGTTATTCGTTGTTTAAAACACCTTCCACTTATTATAATATTTCCACTTATTATAATATGGGCAAAGGGTTTATAAAATTGTAATATTAAAAATTAAAAATTTTATTTTTTATAAAATATTTTTATAGATAAGTACATTTTGAAAAAATGTATGTGCTTTTTTAAAATAGAGTATATAATATATTTAAGAAGTGAGGTCTATGGATGTTTAATTTTTCTATAATATATCAAAAGCATATATTAATATTATATATAAAAAAAAATTAATGATTTTAAAGTAATAAAAGTATTTTTTAAGTGGATGAATAGAAATGCTCAAGTAATTATAATTAGAAGGAAGATTTCATATTAATGTTGTTAATTGGAATCATAAAGATATTACAATTAAAATGATCTCATATGAAGTTGGTTCACTATTGATGATGACCTCTTACAATAACTCTCAAATTGATAAAAATATTATACATTTTGGAAAAATAGTGTAAAACTCAAGAACTTGATATATATACTAGGTTAAATTCTATAATTAAATGTATCATTTTTAAGTTATGAATTTATTTTAAAGATGATAATGAAGATGTTGATAATGATGGAACTTGTATTCATGAATTAAAAAGTTATAAAATAATATTTGGTTGTACTAATCAAATGTAAGATTCTAAAGATAGAATGATGAATAATAAATCGGTTTTAATTTATTGAATCTTATGAAAGGTGAGGAAATACTTAGTTAACTTTAAAATTTTATTTCTATATGCAAAAAAAACTCTGGACCCCTTACAGGACCCCATTGGAAGCTTCATCCACTCTGTTAGGGACCTTACACCATCACCAAGGTTGTGGGTGACAATTCTTTTGAGCTCAACATTCCCCCCTTCCTTGGCTTGCACCCAATGTTTAATGTGGACCTCCTTTGGTCATAGTTTCCACCCTTATTAGACACCTCAGAGATAACAAAACAATTGACACCGATAGAGCTCAAACTTGATTGCATGGAACAAGAATCCATTGATCATATCATGGACATACAGGTCAAGGGAACTTTCCAACAGAAGCTTCAGCTTTATCGGGTTGTCAAAGCAGGGCAACTCCTCCACCAAGGCAAGTGGCTCACCCGGGGCCAAATTCAGCAGAAGTTTCCTCATCTGATGGGGGAATTCTACACAATGGATACCATTGCTTCCTAAGGAGGGAGGATTGATCTAGGTGGATATCGGTGGCCACCCACATCTTCCATTTGGATCATAGACAAATTTCATCTTGGCAATTACAGTTTTTATCTTAGCAATTGATTTATAGCTTTTCGGGTCCTAAACTTCTAGGGTCGTTTTGAGGCCCTAAACAATGTTTTTTGGGCCCGCCACAGTCACAAAGTGATGGCATATTGTGTAGTCCTTGGATGGACCTTTCCAATGGTCTATCGTGCGCCTAAAACAAAGATCGTATGAAAAAATTATGACCCCAGGAAGTTGATGTACCAACTTACCCCATCGGGGCTCACATGACTTTTGGCGCTTCATTTCCCAGGGTTAGGTTTTTGGATGTCTAAGATTTTGTGTTAACTTCTTGATGTTAAAAAGGCCTGGAGGCCTCATTATAATGTGCTCAGACAAATGCGCGTAGCCACCACATCTCTTCTTAGAGATTAGCTACCACCATTCGAGCAAGATTGTTTTCTTTCTGCATTTTATAGTTTCAACATATATCTTATTTAATAGAAGTTGAGTTCCACTGTATCTATGTTGTTGTTCTTTGTATATTTGTGTTAATGTTATAGATATGTGCTTCATTTCGTTCTGCTCATAAATCCGGATCAATGTGAAACTATGCAACTATTTTGATTGTTTGAGTGAAACGGTACACTTTTTCTTTGTGAAAGTCATATCATCTTGTGAAGAGGCATGTGCACAAGTTTTTGAACCCACATTCACATTGTTTCACTTTTGTGAGCCTTTTCCCCATGCAGGTTTTCCACCAAAATGATTTTTGGGGTTTTTTTTCTTACTTGGAGGGCATTGGATCACATTTCCATTTTTTTCCTCATAAGGTATATTGATCTAGTGTTTCTTACTTGATATTTTTGCACACAAGTAAAAGGAAATGAACATAAAAAGAGAAGACACATTAATTTGTTTCAATGAACTTTCCGTTTTAATAATTTCATTTTCAACAAATCTCAAATTCAATAATCACACATCACATTTTGCACACAAAGTGACAAACATTACCTTACTAAGAAAGATACCAATGAAATCAAATTACTTAATCTAATCTTGTAATCAAAGAGTTTCTCATAAATTCATGGCTTATAACCCTTACACTGACATTATAAATTCATGAGAGAGTGTAACAAATACATGGCTAGTCAATTTTGTTAAACCAAACCAACATTGAGATTAGGTGTAGGGTCACTTGGTTGTATGAGTGGTGCTTTGAATGCTCCAAGGCCATTAAAACTTGATATTGGAAGTTGACTATTTGTGACTAGAAAAGTCATTTAGTAGTGAGGGTGATATTGGAGGTACCTTGAAAGGGAAACATTAAAAACTAGGCTGAGTTGTGAATGTATAGGATACCCCCTCACACAAACTCAAAAATATAGATATTATTCTAGTAACACAATTGCAAAACACACTCTTTAAGACATTCAAAACTAGTAGTTTGGGAACCTTAAAAACTATTGCGAGGATAAATACCCATTTGTTGAGATGTTAATAATGAGACATTAGTTGACACATTGGACACACATATTCCTAGTAACTAATGCTCATCTATCATTTAATATCTTCAAGTGAGACAGTACTCGCCATGTAAGATCCGCATCATATTAGATGCCTTCTAAGACTCCATCATATGATCCACATAAGCTTAGGTTCTCCCTTATACTCCTTGGATAGTCCACCCAACATAATCTACACCATCATCTAGGTGTGTATCACCTTCCTCTAACATGGTCAATATTTTAGGGAATACCATTGTCTTTCCACCACCTAGAAATGTCGATGCCCCCATCGTAGCTACCCCAAACCTTCCAAGTTTGACCAAAGGACTATGAATTTGGTTTCTCTCCAATCAAGGTCAACCTAGTACCACACCTTTGCCTCCACCAAATGTTAATTTGGCCATATCATCTTCTTCCAGCTTGGCCAAAGTTTGTCCTCCAACCAAACCCTAATCAGTAACCAACCAAAAACCATAGGGAAGAAGAAGAAGACACATAAGAATAAGAACCAAGGGAAAGAGGGAAATGCTAGTAATGTTTGGTAGTACTCTCCAGAACATGGATCCCACCTTGGAAGATCTATGAAGGTATGTTTTCCATGTAATAAGAATAACAAACTTTTTTTCACTAACCTAAAACTTGTGTGGAATTCAAAGTTGATTGTGTCATTGTTTGTACTTGGTGTTGGATATTTGTATAATACCATGCTCTTGTTGGTAGATGTGTTAGATCCTTTCAATAAATTTCACTACTTTCTTTGTCTAGTTTTGAGCATGGAAGGACTCTTCCTATGTTGATGTAATGCAAAGGCCTACAATAATTAGGACCAATGGTCAAAAGAATAGGAATACCTGAAAAGGGTTATGCCCGTTATAACTATGAAGAGTTTTGTTGTAGTTGTGTTGAACATAAGGAAGGATTTTATCCCATGTATGTTTATGCTTGGCATTGTACATTTCAAGGATATGTACAATGATCCTATTCACTGCATCTATTTGTCTATAGGTTTGCATATGGAATTCAATGGATTAGGTTAACTTGGTGTCCATCATGGAATAAAGGTTTTACCAAAAGATACTTAGGAACTTAATATCCCTATTAGAGACAATGGTCTTTTTCAACCCAACATGAACCTAAACATGCTTGAAGAGGAGCTTAGCAATGACTTCCATTGTGACACCCTTCTTGTTGGGTGCCAATGCTGTCATCTTGGAAAACCTATCAACAACCACAAAAAAATAAATCATGATTGTGCTTGGGTGAAGGAAAACTAGATAGAAAATCCATGGATATTGACTTCCAAAGCTTATTTTGAGTGCACAAAGTAGTGTACAATCCCTACTTCTTAATTGTAGGTCTATTGGTGACACATGTGATGCACCATTTGATACATCCGCCGATGTCATATGAGAGATTTGACTAGTAGAAGTACTTTTATAACATTGCCATTGTATTCTGCATGTCAAAGTTCCCTATTACCCAATTGCACTTCCCAAATCGTATGAATATCACACTTCACTGAAGGAACATAGAGATGCCCCAAATAACATAGAAGTCCATCCTAGAGGTGAAAGTTTGAAACTTATTTATTTGAATGTCCAGTACGTAGTAGTGAAATGTAGACCATTGTTATACATATTGGGAAACTCTAATGTCTTGTGTCCATATGAATCGAAGTTTTAATCTTTCATCTTGACCAATAACTATTTTTTAGTCTGACATTTGTCATTGTTGTGTCAAGTGCTTTTACTGGTGTCACACCATTTCTAGTATCCTTCTCAAATCTCTCATTGTGATTTTGATTAATTGAAGTAAAGTTGTTTATCCTTTCTCTTTTATTTATGGTAAGAATAAATATCAATATATATATATATATATATATATATATATATATATATATATTAATAATTTTAATATTAAACTTTTTATCCTTTAATAAAATTTTCCAACCATTTTAATAATATATCAATGCACTATTGAATTTGTCGATATTGTCCATATCTAGGAGATGTCCCCAAAAAATGCATTTCCTCAACCAAAAAAAATATAATAATATTTTAGAACCATTTTAATAATATATCAATGCACTATTGAATTTGTCGATATTGTCCATATCGAGGAGATGTCCCCCAAAAAATGCATTTCCTCAACAAAAAAAATATAATAATATTTTAGAACCAAATATCACTCAATTTCCATGATATGCCCATCTTATTCAACCAAGCAATTGGTGGTGGATACTCATGAGATGCAAACAAAGGAATCCTTCTAGAATTGCAATCGACTTATCTTCCGTGGAAAGTTCTGTCATCAAAATATCAATCAATCACTGAGTCCTAACACGCCATGCGAGTAAAGCTGATAGAATGTTCCATTGCATAAATACAAATCAAACGTATAAGGTCATCTCATCTGTTAAAAAAAAATCATATTTAAGAGAAATCTATGTTTATCTTCTTCTCAGAATAAATTTCCATCCAAGTTTACACCATATCTATCACTTATCAACTTGTCCGATTGGCAATTGAATATCCACCCATATCAACTTGTCCGATTGGCAATTGAATATCCACCCATATCAACTTGTCCGATTTGCAATTGAATATCCACCCGAGGAGATATTCATGCCCCGCGACAAAACTTTGCTTCGTTCTTTTTTTATTTTATTAGATAAACAACAGGAGAGACTCTGCCCACCGCGGGTGTCGGTTTTAGGAGGATTTTTATTAATATAAACGGTAACGACTCCTCTCCTTCTGAAAAGCAAAATATTTGGGATCTTGGCATATTTACAATAGCCTGGTTTTCATAGTTTCCAAGCCACAAAGAAATCATGAAGATTTCCACGGTTGGGTTTTTCACAATGAACTCGCCGCTCTCATCCCCCAGAGGTCAAGCCCCTGTGGGATTCATGTCCCAAACAAGTCCCACAWGCAGCCCGATTTCAAGTAATCAGCTGAGTTCTGGCAAGAGGGTATTAAGGGCTTCTAGCAGCTTCAACGGCAGAACCATCAGTGCCAGTTGTGCCACAGAAGAGAAGAGGCATATTGCTTTCAGGAGAAAAAAGGATCACTATTCTCTTTTGGGTGTACCCTGTGATGCCTCCTACAGTGATATGAGGGTTGCATACAGAAGACTGGCACTGAAATACCACCCTGATGTCATGCCCCTGCACCAGCTTGAGACAGCCAC
>JZKD02S1901731.1:1156238-1197113 GCA_000966675.3 Picea glauca | reverse complement strand
CCTTTCGACCTAATAAAATTTTGTTGACCTCAACATATTTATTTTGTTTTCACATGAAAACTATAGTTATTCTCAACCTACAAGGATAAAAGCCCTTCGATTTGAAATGTTTCAAGCTGGAAATCGGAAAGCACTGGCAGTACGAGATGGATTCGTCCCTTTAACAACAACATGAAAACCGCCCTCCATGCGCGCAGTCAAACTGTGAACGAGCAATGGAATTCTGGCGGGCGAATCGACAGACCGTCGTAATCTGAACATGGAAATTATGGTCGACGCAACGTACTTCATCTCGATAAACGCCATGTCTTTGCCGAGACAGAGCCTCATTCCGCCTTGAAAAGCTGTAAACTTGAATGGGCTCTGTGGAACAAAAACGCCTTCCTCGTTAAGCCACCTCTCGGGCTTGTATTGGAGGCAGTCGGCACCCCAGATGATGTCCATCCGACCCATGGCGTACGGGTGGTAAGTCACCCGGGTTCCTTTGCACACAAAAGTCCCATCTGGCAGGACGTCGTCGTGCAAGGCGTGCTTGGAGTCCAAGGGCACTGGCGGATAGAGCCTCATGGATTCGCAGATTGCGGCGTGTAAATAATGCATGCTCTGTAGCTCCTCGTAGGAAAATACAAGCACATCCGATGACTTAATATTTCCTGCATCTTCTGATCTTCTTGCTGCGACGATATCGGTTACTTCTTTGCGTATGCCTTCCTCTACACAGGGATGAGAGGACAAGAGCCAGAAGAACCACGTTAATGCAGCTGCAGTGGTGTCTCTGCCCGCCAGGATAAAACTGATGATCATGTCTCGAAGAAATTCGTCTGAAGAGCAGCCCGCCTCGTCGACGACGCTATCCAGATCTTTGCTGTCGGCGAGCGCCATGAATCTTGAAAGGAGATCCTCCTCATGCTGCTTGGGCTTTGAATTACACGCCGTATCGCCGGTGGCGCTAATCTCACTTCTACGACGCTCGATGACTTCCATAGCGAATTCGTGCACCACCCGAACGGCTTCCGAGAGCCTCTTCTCCGATCCGATTTTAAGTATCCTCTTGGCCTTCCAGACAAGCTGGATCGGCGCCGAGGACCTCTCACAGCTCAGCTTCGCTGCCATGTCGAAAGCCTGCGCCAGCTCCGACACCGGAAGAGACCCCTCCAGGCACGCGGGATCGACCCCGAACGCAACCCGGCAAATAGTATCGAATGCAAATCGCTGCAGAATGTCCTGCAAATCCAACTCACTGCCCCTCTCACTGGCATGATGTAGAATCGGAAGAAGGCGATATGTGGTCTCTTCCACGACTTTCATTATAAAATTACGCAGTGAGCGGGAATTGAAGTGGTAGCTTGCAGCCTTCCGCTGCATACTCCAGGTATTGCCGTCGGCATTGAAGATCCCTTTGCCCAGCAGATCTTGGAGAATGATCGTGAAGGGCTTGCCCTTCGGATAATTATCGAACCGCGTCTTCAGAATGTGCTCAACATTCTCAGGATTGGCAGTCACGACCGTCCGCATACCGCCAAGACGCTCCACCAGAATGGTCTGCGTGGGGGACTTTGCCAGCATCTGGGCGTACCATTCTGTGTGTCTCTTCCTATTCTTCCAGAACGAAAACAGGGAACCCACGACCGGATATCTCTGCGGTCCATAAACCTGAATCACACCCTTTCCACTACTGCCACAGAAGAAAAATTCTCCCCTATATACAGAAAGCACATAAAACAATACCACCACCACAACCGCCAGGATTTGGATTTCCACAGAGAATAAACACCAACATTTCTCTTCCATTTCTGCGTTGCCTTGCAAAAACAGATTGATATTGAACACACAGGTCACAGTTATTAATATAGGATATGATCGGTTTCATAAACGTGCGGGGTTCGACATCGACCATTCGTGCTTACGATGATCATTACAGCCTTCCATTAAACCAAGAATATCACGTGGATTTTCGACGAGGCCAGCCAGGCACCGACATGTCCAATTTTCTTCCGAAATTGGTAATGGGACTGGTTTTCACTGCGGCATACTTGCGCAAGACAGGCCCATTAACGACTTTACTCCCGCCAAAGTCCCACCTGCCATCAAACCACTCCTTTCTCACCGTCTACCATTAGCTCGCGTTAGTAAACGCTCGTGCTTCCTCTTTGGACGCTATGTTATAAATTTTCAAGCACTTCATCCAGAGTAATGGGAACAACACCTATATCTATAAATGCACGTGATTGTCCTGCCCAAATATTCAACTCCGTCCCTTTCCAACTTTCAAATTGCCACTTGAACATACAAATCTAAGCAAATCTTCCACGCCATTCCTTTCCAACTTTCAAATTGACATTTTTTATCATAAAAATGTCAGCAAAACCAATTTTCTTCTGGAAAAATAGGGCACTGGGAACACATATACATGTCTGCATACCTATTACTTTTCTAGAAATGTTATATTTTGCTGTCGATTATCTAGACAGCTAGTAACATGACTTTATTCGTCATATGATTATTCAACCCACGCGATGATTAAATATATTGAAAATTGTATAGTGTACTCCATGATTGTGGGGTGGAATCAACTTTATAGTTGTATATTTTTTCAAAGTACCCTGGAGCGTGCGATGAAAAATGGATCGAAGTTCAAAATGACTAACCTTTAACAATTGACGTTATCAAGTTCAATCACCATTCTATCCCTTGACATGATGTGTATCAGCGCCTTATTCAAACACTCGAACAACGCCCACACATCCAACTAAACTTCCCATGTCTTCTGATTGATGTCATTGAAAATCTAAACTTCCCATGACTATGAAGTGTTTGAAAATCAACAGTATAGTGCACAAAGAGGAAGAACGAGTGTTCACCAACTCGAACTAATTATAACCAGTTTGAATAATTCTTTTCCTCACCCTTTATCATAAACTAAGACAAATTTGAATTCATATTTACCACTCATCACCCTTAGCATATACTAATACAAATTTGCATTCATATTTACAACTCATCAATTGATAACGACAACTAGAACATTGTGACAATTTTTCATTCATATTTACAACTCATTAATCGATAATGATAACTAGAAGAATGAGAAAAATTTACATTTACATTCACAACTCATTAGTTGATAATGAAACTAGAACTTGGTGATGTATTACTTCATGATTGTATAAGAAACCATATACTAACAATCTCCCCAATCATAACTTTGAATAATTATACAAATCATGAAGCAATAACTGTTAGCTTTTTAGCTCGGGAGGTACTCCGCATGTTTTGTCTTGTTTGCGGATGTTACCTTAATGTTTACATTACCAGGCACTTAACTTTGTAATAGTTTTTATAAAGTTGTTTAAGTGGTTCTTTTATTAAAGTGACTTTTTAATAAAGTGTACCTTCTATTTCTAAAGGGACTTTATTATCATAAAGCACTTATGTAATAAAGTGAAATTCACTTTAATTTTTAAATGAGACATTTTGGAGGGAATGAATCATGACCCTTGATCTTGGAAAAGGCAAGATCTAATCTTGGCCTTCGGATCTAGGGTTGGAGAAGGTGAAAAGACACTTTTGGGAGGAAAATGTCATTTTCATATTATAAAAGAATGCATTGGGTAGTGTGCAAGACATGTCGAATGTCGAGAGAGGACATTGGGAGGAGAGTTAGAGAGATTTTCTGAGCAAGCTTGAGAGAGGAAAGTAAGCAGCAAAGAGGACACATTTTTCGAGGAAAGTGGGCACAATTCCTGAGATTTTTTTTTTTGTGATTTTTGGATAATTTTTTTTTTCTATTGTGGGAGGCCGTACTGTATGGATCCATACAGTCCGCACGATTCCGTACAACCGTACAGATTTGGCACGAAAATCGAGGCAATTTTTGGCACGATTTTCGAGGCGATTTTCATATTTTCGGTGGTTGTGTTTGGGCCATACGGAAAAGTTCATATAGTGGACTGTGGGTAAGGAAAATGAGGTGCAAAAGAGGCAGGACAACGGTACGATTTTGGCACGAAAAATGAGGCAGATTTATGTGGGACAGATTTGGTGCTGTGAGGTATTTTCCTTGGCTGGAAATGTTATTTTGCTACTGATATGTACTTTCCTGAAGCTCAATAGTAAATCTCTCTCTCTCTCGTTGGGTTTCCCCACATTGGGGTTTTCCCTGGCATTTGCCTACACTTCCGTGAGTTATGGGTTGCTGTCCATTGTGTGTTTCCGCTGCATATTTTGCTTAACAATGTGTATTTCTGATTATAGAAATTTCTGAATGTGGGTATGCATTTCTGAAATTTAAGAAGACAGTTATCTCTAGGTTGCTAAGTGTTTGACGAAATGTGTGAATGAAATATTTCTGATTGTTTTCCTTGAGTTGTGACATGGAATATGGCTGCAAGCATTAGATATGAGGATCGGTTGGATGGAATTTCCAACTACTTGCAGTGGAAGGTTCGTTTGTCAGCCGTTCTCAAAGAGAACAAGATCTATAGCTACGTCAGCTCTGTTGTAGCAGCTCCCGCAACATATCCTGTTGCTTTGGACTTGCATGAGGTCAAGGAAGCCATAGTTCATAGGATTATTCTGGATGGGGTGAAGGATCACATTATCCCACACTTGGCTGAGAAAAAGACAGCCAAGGAGATGTCGGATACACTTAAGAACTTGTTCGAGGCAAAGAATGAGAACCAGAAGATGGCCTTGAGGGCTAAGTTGCATGATACCAAGATGGGTAAGGAGGAGAGTGTCTCTTCTTATCTTACCCGGGTGGCTCAAGTTGAAGATGAGCTGGCAGCTATTGGAGAGGTCACTTTGGATTCTGAGTTGGTGAGGATAGCCATAAATGGCTTCACCAAAGATTGGGAAGTCTTCGTGAAGTGCGTGGTGGGTCGTGAGCATCTACTAGATTGGAGCAGACTGTAGGATGATTTCACTCAGGAGGAGATCCGAGAAAGATCTCAAAGCAGTGATCAAAAGACAAACAGAGCTGAGGAGAATATTGCTCTTGCGACAAAGAGTAAGAAGAAAGGAAGTTATGGAAGGGACTTGAGTAAAGTCAGATGTTATTGTTGTAATCAGTTGGGACACCTTACTTCTCAATGTTCTGAGAGGAAGAAGAAGAAGAAGGAGTCAGAGGGGCTTGAGACAGCTGCTACAACAACCATAGAGGACTTTGCTTCAAAGTTCGATAGGGAATTTTCTTTGGTTACCCTAGTTTCCAGTGTCAGCAGTGGAGGATTCGAAGGTGATGTGAGATGGATTGTGGATAACAAAGCCTCTAACCACATGACGAGAATTTGGCGAGTATTCCCAAACTTCACAGAGATTGGTCCTGGCCGATAGGTGGTAAATGAAGGTGGTATGGCGAGAGAAGTATGTGGAGTTGGGAATGTTAGATTCCAACTCGAGTTTGGGGGACTCTTGGAGATTGATGGAGTTCTCTTTGTTCCAGGGTTGAGTGTTAACTTGCTCTCAGTCTCAGCTTTGCAGGATGTAGGATATTGCGTATTGTTCAAGAGGGAACATGTCTTTATCTACAGAGAGGGAGTGGACCCGGTAGAGCTGCAGCTGATCGGTAACCGGGTGGATAGGTTGTATATGTTGAGAGGACAACCTATGATGTATGATTCAACGTCGGATGAGGAGCGTGAGGAGGCTCTTGAGACTGCGGTGGCACCAAGGTATCAGTCTTTCATTCTGAGAGAAGAGAGCGAGTCTCTTCTGAGCACTGGCAGAAGGCTCAACCAGGTTGATTGAACCGATGCTCAAGATGAAGTGAGCTCAGGGTTACGAGAGGTTGGCAGGAGAAGATCTTCTAGTTTGAGTTCTGTGCAGGTGTTGCGAATGGCTCTAGGTTCATAGGGAGCTCCTACAGAGCACAGTGTGATGGGACCAGATGATGGAGATGGCAACGAGTACATCCCTTGCTAAGAGGGAGTGTTAGCTTTTTAGCTCGGGAGGTACTTTGCATTTTTTGTCTTGTATGTGGATGTTACCTTAATGTTTACACTACCAGGAACTTAACTTTGTAATAGTTTTTATAAAGTTGTTTAAGTGGTTCTTTTATTAAAGTGACTTTTTAATAAAGTGTACCTTCTATTTTTAAAGTGACTTTATTACCATAAAGCACTTATGTAATAAAGTGAAATTCACTTTAATTTTTAAATGAGACATTTTGGAGGTAATGAATCATGACCCTTGATTTTGGAAAAGGTAAGATCTAATCTTGGCCTTTGGATCTATGGTTGGGGAAGGTGAAAAGACACTTTTGGGGGAAAATGTCATTTTCAGATTATAAAAGAATGCATTGGGTAGTGTGCAAGACATGTCGAATGTTGAGAGAGGACATTGGGAGGAGAGTTAGAGAGATTTTCTGAGCAATCTTGAGAGAGGAAAGTGAACATCAAAGAGGACACATTTTTTGAGGAAAGTGGGCACAATTCCCGAGAAAAAAATTCTGTGATTTTTGGCCGATTTTTTGGGAGATCGTACTGTACGGATCCATATAGTCCATACAATTCAGTACAACCGTACATATTTGGCATGAAAATCGAGACAATTTTTGACATGGTTTTCGAGACGATTTTCAGATTTTCGGTGGTTGTTTTTGGGCCATACGGAACAATTCGTATAGTGGATTGTGGGCATGGAAAATGAGGTACAGAAGAGGCAGGACAACGGTACGATTTTAGCATGGAAAATGAGGCAGATTTCCGTGGGACAGATTTGGTGCTGTGAGGTATTTTCCTTGGCTGGAAATGTTGTTTTGCTATTGATATGTACTTTCCTGAAGCTGAATAATAAATCTCTTTCTCTCTTGTTGGGTTTCCCCACATTGGGGTTTTCCCTGGCATTTGCCTAAATTTCTGTGAGTTATGGGTCGTTGTCCATTGTGTATTTCCGCTGTATATTTTGCTTAACAATGTGTATTTCTGCTTATAGAAATTTCTAAATGTGGGTATGCATTTATGAAATTTAAGAAGACAGTTATCTATAGGTTGCTAAGTGTTTGATTAAATGTGTGAATGAAATATTTCTGATTTTGTCATTAAAAATCTATAATAACTACTGCATAAACTAGTATCATGTTTATTCTTTAAACTCTCAGACCAAATGTTAATTGTTAACCTATAATTTTTTATACACTCATAAAGTATTAAATCACCTTTATATATTTCACATTATGAAATATACTTTTTATACTAAGAGTGTAATAAATCTAGTTTATGAAGTGGTTTCATCTATATACTATAAATTTGTATATATTTCACATTATGAAATATACTTGATATACTAACTGTGTAATAAATCTAGTTTATGAAGTGGTTTCATCTATGTACTATAAATTTGTATCATTGAAATAAATATTGAATAAATATTGTAGTGAGAATTATTGAATAAATATTGTAGTGAGAATTAAAAGCGACTATCTTAAAACCTTTAGCCCAAGTTTTTGAGTCCATTTTTTTTTGATGGAAAGGGAAATGATCATATTAATCATGAAAAGATTTGGTAATTCTGATTTGCATGGAGATTAGGTAATTCTTGTTTGTATTTGTCCTTTGAAAATTGTAAGCATTTGTATGTACATAATTCATCTGATCTGTTTGGAACTGTGTTTTCGGAACTAGTGTGTGATGTAGTTTCTTTAAGTCAACTTCTTAGTTTCAAAATCTAGATCTGACTGGATCTGCCCAATCTTCCTATCCATCATGTGTAATGTGGCCAATCTATTGTTCTCGTCACGCCATACTGTAGATGAGAAACCAAAATTTAGTGATCTACTGCATTCCAATTTCCAAGCACAGTGATCTTCCTGTAGTGTTCCATTCTGCTTTCCAGTGGGTGTATGGATGAATGTGGGTTCAAGATTGAGGAGTTGAATTGGCAAGGGAAAAACAATTAAAAGAAGGCAATTTTGCAAAATGATCTAGTCAATGGTTTATTCAAAACAAACATGTAACAAATCTACTTAGCAATCCACGTCGGCGATTTGCAAAGCGATCTGCTAGATGTAGATGTCTCCACGAGTAGCTAGAATGCATCAGAGAGCAGGCCACGACCACGCCCAACTGAAAAAGCCATACACACCCATAGATCTAAAATCATGTACGATATACCCTATTCAATGTCATTGCTGATATTTTTTTATCAGAACTTCATCATCATTGACTTGAGGGTCATCTACGTCTTGTATTTGCAGAACATCTGTATCCCCTGGAGCTGTTATCACGACTACCTTGATTTTGCTCATCTATAACGTGCTACAAAATCGATCTGATGTTCCTGGGATTTGCACGGTCTCAGCTCTTCTCCCATACTTGTTAAAGTCTTGGAGGGAAGAAGTAAAGAATTGCCCCTATATATATAGTGATCTGTTTAGTGATATTCACACAGAAACCTCCCATAGAAACATCCAAGGTCCTATTCATCATGTCATGTCAGCTGGAAAGAAAGTAAACAGGTATATTTCTTTTCTTTAATTGGTCATTTATTTTCTCCTACATGGATCAATGGATAAGTGGATTATCTTTTTAAAAATATATCTGGACTATCCCATATATAAATGGCAAGTGACATATAAGACATATGGATTTTGTTTGACCAACTTTGGTAGTTGTTGTATCGGAGTAAATATATTCCAATTTATCATCAAATTATATTTATTTATATTGTAATCAGAAGGTTCATTTTTAGTTAAATATGGGTGAATTCAAAAATAAATGAGTGCAAAGTTCTTATGTCAAAATTGAAAAGATTTAAGTATGTCTTTAAATCAAGCATAAGTTAAATTTTAGTTAACTCAAAACCACTATCAAGTTAAAGATGGAGATTCTAAGCCAAAGTTTGTATTATAGGTACATCTATAGTACATTCATTGAAAAACAAGACTAGATTATCAGATATTGAATTGAAACATTCTATGGATCATTGTTATCTTTGAAAATTGATAAGAGCCAAGTGAGTGCAAGGATCTATCCATATCTTTTTCAACATGATTATATGTGGATAAGGTTAAGCTCCTATAGTTATTTTTTTACGTGGAGAGTGAAGTGCATAAAATAGTGCTTATGGTGTCTCTAATATGGTATATTTAACAATTATTTTATTGGTGTAACTAGTGGGATCATTCACATAAAATTCTTTCCAAGTAAAATTTTGGAGTAAAAAGGCATAAAGAATTGAACATTCAATAAAGAAAGAAATCAATCCAGTGATACACAAATTTTCATCTCATTGTGTAATCAATAAAGCATTGTGTAATCTCATGTGACAACACGGCTAAGTGTTCAATGGTGCATGTCACTTTTGATTAAATTTTCTTGTTAAATCTACTCCATGTCAAGTTTGATTGCATGAATCATTTTATCTATATGCTTGAGTTCAAGTATATAATTGTAAAATTGAAGAAGATTATCAAGTCATTGAACTATGTCATCAAATTGTACAAAGGGTGGAGTTACAACAAGCCCTCTTGTAAAAAAAAAGACCTTTCTCAAATTTGGAGGTTATTTTCAAAGACAAATCATTGTAAATTCAGAATCAAGGGTGCATGATCAATAATACAAAACACCATAAACATGTTCACAAGAAAGAAAGATTAACATAATCACAACAAATGCTACCATGCCTAATCACATACTTGTTTTCTTTATTGGAAACATTGCTTCAAATACTAGAAAAAAAATCATCACAATTCACAATAGTACATTAGAAAATGTTATTCCTCATTTGTGAGTCATGCAAACAAAATTCAAATTTATGTAAATCCAATTCCAACTCTTGAATGGTGAGTTAAAAACACTAAAAAATTAATGACCATCAAGAATTATGAAATAGTGTTTTTTTAGAATAATCCAGTCAAGAATTATGAAATATTGTTTTTTTTTTTAAGAATAATCCAGTTAAGAATTACGAAATAGTGTTTTTTTTAAAATAATCCTTTGTATGATATCAATCCTTCCCAATATAAAGTGATATAAAAATAGGTGTAAGTGACCTAACTTTTTTCATCTCAGGTTACAAAAGAAAATACTCTGAATGTTTGAAAGAAAACATATAAAAAATAATAATATTGGATAATCTCACGAAGGCGGATAACACATTCGTGAGAATGGGGTAGAAAAATTCTTAGAATCAATTTTTGGCCTAAATTTTCACCTTTTCGGTCAAAAACGTACATCTCCTTGACTTTCTTGCAATAAAAATTGAGAGCCAATTTTTTCTCCGGCAGAACAAAGTTCGACTGAAAATATTTTTTTGGCCGAAATCCTTTTCAGCCGAAAAACTAATTTATATATAGCTGGCCTTTAACTATATTGTTACTTTACAGACATTCGAAGTGAACGCTGTCGGGTGGTGAACATTTGTTTTGATGGAAATCCAGGAGTTGGCGATTGGTGAACGTTGGTGTTGTTGGAAAGCCAGGCGTTGTCAGCAAATCTGGGTGTTGGTTGTAGGCGGTCAAGCCATGTAAATGTGTTTTTGTTTGCAATATTGTTTTTGTTTTTAAAATTTTCATTTTGTTAGAGTTTTTTAATTTTGTTTGGACTATGCGCAGAGTCCATGTCCATTTGCACATAGTACCATATGGATTTTGTGGGAATGTAAAGAGTTCATATGGACTCTATCCATTTGCATAGAATGTCATATGGAATATGTGTAAATGGACAGACTCCAACAAAGTTCATATGGACTTTGTCCATTCGCATAGAGTTCCATATGGACTCTGTCCAAATGGATATAGTTCATATTACACTCTATCTGTTTCGAAGAGTCTATATGAATTATGTGCATAGTCCATATGGATTTTTTCCATTCGCACAGAGTGTCATATGGATTGTGTCCATTCAAACAGATTCCATATAGCACTCTGTGCAAATGAAAAGAGTTCATATCAACTATGCGCAGAGTCCATATGAGACTCTTTGTGAATGGAGAGAGTCATATAAATTATGTGACATTCACACAAATGTTTTAGTGAAATTCCCAACTTGTACAAGATTTTTATCTATACCATCTAACTTCACAGATTTTTATTTTCATGAATTTTTTTTTTGAAATATACAAATGATTTGTTATATTAAGTTTCCTTTGATAAGAGTATTTTTTTTTCCTTCAAAGTGAAGGTTGGAAGTTGGTGAACGTTAGGTAAAACAATTTCTCATCTTAATATTGTTTTTGTTTTTTAAATTTTAATTTTGTTAGCATTTTTTTAATTTTGGTTGGCCTCTAGGAGAATGGACAGAGTCCACTCCTCGGCCATTCTCAAAGAGTGTCGAACATCTGCGTGAAATGCTCAACCTCTGCAAACTTTTTATTGTATCATTTAACTTCACATATTTTTTATTTCCATGAGATTTATTTTCGAATATACAAATGATTTATTATATTAAGTTTTCTTTTATAATTAATTTTTTTTATTATATTAAGTTTTTTTTTATAATTAATTTTTTTCTTGATAAGTTAATTTTCCTAATAAATCATTATTTTAAATAGTAAATTATGTAAATTATAATGTTGTAATTCTTCATATAAAATCATTTTATTAAATTGAAAAGATATATTTACTGAATAAAAAAAATTACATATAGTTTATTAATATTATAAAACATATAAAAATTAAATTAATTTTTAATTTAATTTAAATTATTCTTTATATTAAAATAGTTTATTAATATTATAAAACATATAAAAATTAAATTAATTTTTAATTTAATTCAAATTATTCTTTATATTAAAATTGTTAAAAAAAGAAGTATACACATTAACTATTTTATATTACTATGAAAATATTTAGTTAAAGTATTTTCATGATTAGATTTCAGTAGTTGGTTGGATGGCTAGTTTTCATTTCATTGTAATATTTGCAATTTCTTTAAAAATGTTGTTAAATTAGAATGTTATTCCTTGCTATCTGTATTAAAGTAAAGTTTTGTCATTTAACATAACTTTGAATTCATTTTGTTTTTTATCCTTAACATCCATTGCATTCTCATCAATGATGTGTTTGTTTTTGTTGTCTCTTCTTTGTCTACTTTCAAGTTCTAACTTGTTAGAATGAATAATTAATTTTAAACACTCACAAAACATCCATTGCAATCTCATCAATGATGTGTTTGTTTTTGTTGTCTCTTCTTTGTCTACTTTCAAGTTCTAACTTGTTAGAATGAATAATTAATTTTAAACACTCACAAAACATCCATATGCTTATTATTATAATGTAAATTTAACATTTCAATTGATTTTTAACCAAAAACATCTTAAAAATCTTAAAAAATCATTATGATTTTCTGGATAATATCTTTTCCCTTCAATTTTATTGTCTCTTAAAAACTTGGAAGCACATGCAAAATTAAAAAGACACAAGCACAGATAAGGAAAAATGAATATGCATATTTATATCTATAGTTTAGATACATATGTATATTTAAGCTCTTCTAAGAGTTTATGCAATTTATATATATAGTTTAGATACATGTATATTATAGGAAATTTACTTTTAACAATACTATGTTTTTATTTATATATATAATTTAGATACATGTAGATTATAAGAAATTTACTTTTAATAATATTATGTTTGTATTTATATTTACAAAATGTTAAAATGATTATATATATAATCTTTCTATTTATTCATAAAGATATTATGTTCTTGAAAATATGAAAGTATAGGGTGTCAAATATGCTTGTGTTAATGGAGAGAGTTTATATGGACTCAGTGCCATTAGCACAAAGTGCCATATGGACTTTGTCCATTCACACAGAGTCCATATGGCACTCTGTACAAATGGAACAAAGTGCATATGGACTCTCTCCATATAGCACTCTACACATAGTTTATGTTATTTATATACATAGTTTAGATGTAAATTTACTTTTAACAATTTTATGTTTTTATATATATTTACAAAATGTTGAAATGATCAATATATATATAATCTTTTTATTTATTCATAAATATAACATCATGTTATATTTATGTTCATGAAAATATGAAAGTAATGGGTGTCAAATATGCTTACAAACTTGGGAACGTTATCATTATCTTGTTTAAAAAAAATAATATACATTGTTATTTTCACTTGTAGGTTTGACTGTCATATTCAAAATTTTGGACTGCAAGTTTTAGAAAAGTTGATAGGATTATTGTATAAATGTTAGGAGTTTCACTATTTCTACCGAAAAATGTGTGGATGAGCTTTAAACTAGGATTTTAATCTTATTTGAAAAATTTATAAATTGAAATGTTCTCTTGAAATGGAATTCATGGTTGTGGTTTTGGTTCGACTATTTTCCAATATTCTTGTACATGGCCATATTACAAACAACGAATTAAACCAAACTAGGTTTTAACATCGGTGCAAATGATATTGCTCTACGAGATATTGGAGGATGATTGTTGATGTTGCACAGAACCCATCTAGACACCATGCAAAGTTCATATGGACTCTGTTTCATTCACTCATAGTGCCATATGGTCTCTGTCCAATTGAAAACACTCTTGGAACTATATTAGAAACCATTCCTAGAACTATTTCTTCAAAAATTCATTAAACATAATAAAGAAAAAATATAAAAATGTATTCAATTGTATAAGACTAAAAAAAATCTCAGAAACTTTATCACCCATAAGAAACTTGGAAAATCCTAAAGACATCGAAATATTTTCAATTTATTATCTTATATGATAAATATTGAAGTGTATGACTTCGTGGTTCTATAAACTTATCTTCAGTCCTTCCTAAACTAGTGGATAGTCTTCTATATCCATGAAAAGTCCAAGAGGATTTGAATTACTAAACATATGTACAAAATATTCCAAGAGCACTAGAACAAACCTTCCTATGTTATTCCTTGTCATGATCAATTTGCCTTGTGTAAACATTGTTTCACTGTACTTAGACCTACTTACCTTGGTTGTCATGGTACTCTATTAAAGTTTCTTCTTCTCCCCTAATTAGATTTCTCGACTGTCATTCCATTTAATCCTTATCAATCCCTTGAATAATTTTTACACACACATACATATATCAATTCAGTATTACAATGGAAATAAACATACATGCACAACAACTTCCCCAAATCACTACGATAAATATTTAACAATATCCATGTTTTACACAATGATTTTGATCCAATTATACAATCAATCATTCAAACACACAATTCTCAAATTATTAGCTTGTTACATAGAAGAAAATATCAAAATACTTATAAAAGTCTTCTACATATATATAATTAGAATTCCTTCTAGTTATGTCATTTTTTTGAAACTCATAATGCTAATTCGATACATTTTACATGGTTTCCTCTTATTTTACATAATAGAGGCTAAATTATGGACTATATAGCATGAGTCGATGGATGGTGCAATTTTAGAAATATACACATAATTCCTGGACAACCCAGAATATATATCTTGAACATAATCATTCACCAATTTATGCTCATAACATTTACTGAAAGAAAAAATACAATAACTAATTCTCGTAACTTAAATGTTTAAGATAAAAATACTCAGTTGTTAAAAATTTAAGGAAATATCTCCATAGGATCATTTTTCCTCCCAACCATAGGCACGAGCTCATGTACGTGCCACCTCCAAGATGGGAATGAAGCAACAAGGGTGAATACGTTATCTTGAGGACTCCCACACAACCCAAACTTGATTTTCAATATAATTGGGATCCCCTCTTTAAACGATAGAGCTCCAGACAACTCAACCCATAATACTGGACAAGTAAGGAAAAGTATCGACTATGCTAGATTAGTATGTTTGTTAAACCTATAAAGACATTTTTTTTAATCTTATTTTTATCTTCATTGAATACCACCTTAGTGAATCAACGAAGGTAAGAAAATATCACATTTATAAATGATTATATCCTTATCCTAGACTTGGTGATTTGTGCCTCAGTCCTCGTGAATGAAAAAAACTAACTCTCCAAGCCTCACTTATTAGACTTGGCTAGCTAAGCCAAACTGAGAGCAACCATCATTAAGTGCCTAAACTCCATCATGCTCAACCAAGCTTGAATGTTCCACCTAGCAAAGAAATATACTATAATCAATATCCATAATTAAACTTTTACCTCTATGTCTCTAGTTAATGTGTTTGATCCATCTAACTTCATTGTACCTTTTTTGAATTCATATCACATTCCATCTTTTCCAAACAAATCGATCGTAGATCTCTTTAAGTCAAATCTTGGCCTAGGCTTACAGATGTGGATGAAGAGTATGGGGAGAGGAGGTATTTTAGTACTTAACATTTTTTAATCATTTAAGAACAAATTATATGACTTGAATATGTCCTTTTTCTCCCTTCTATTGCAAAATATTATTGGCCCCACATTCATTGGGTTTTTGGCTCCACTTTGAGCATATTGAGCATATTGAGAAAATTAGTTTGTTCATAATATATGACTATGCCTTTGAGTTATCTCATTCAATCCACCCCATGCTTATGAGAATAAAATCACAAATTTAGATGTGATATTCTTCAATATATGCCTATGCTTTCAAGTTTTTAAAAATATATAAAGTGTTTCTTCGTTTACTTGATGTTTTCTTCGATTTATACTTGTATGCCTTGAAGTTGCATTATAACTTATGTTTTTGTTTATTTGTTGTTTTATTCAATATAATATTATGCCTTGAAGTTGTTCTTTGGTTGAAGCCACCCCATACTTGTGAGAATAAACTCACAAATTTATTTGCAACTTTCTTTAATATATGTCTACGCATAGAACTTGTTTATACCTTATGTTTTCATTTTCTTGGATTTTGAAAGGATGGATCCATGTGAGACTTTGGGATGTGACTCTTCAAATATTCCTCTCAAATGATCAAGGCTATATAATGAAGGAATAAGAGGGACCCCTAGTTCGATAGAGACACCTAGGTCGTTAGAGACCCCTATTTCATCAAGGTATCATAGTCAAGTAGGGGTATCGAGTGATAGAAGGAAGTCTAGTAGAATGAGGAGATTATTGGATGAATCAGTCAATAGAGTATCGATACAGAGTGCTCGAGATAAGTTGGGGATTCAACCTATTTAAATAAGTTGAACATAAATACCCCCACTCCGAAGAATGTAGAGACCCCATCACATCAAAAACATATGTTTGGTAAATTTCTTCTATTTTTGTATTTTTTTTTTTTTACTTTTTTGTGTCTATTTTTTATATCTTTTTATGTTTTTTATGTGTTTTTTTTCAATGTTTTGAATATTTTCAATTGTTTTTTCTGTAGAGGATCAATTTTATCATGGGGTCGATAATGAAAGAGATAGCGAAAATCAAGCAATGTCCAATGTTCATGTAGAGGGTGAAGGTGGATCAGGGAAACATTATCAAGAAAATGAATATTGCACCCCTACGATGACCTATCCCTCAGATATTAGTGAAGAGATTTCTTGGGAAGGAAATTTTGAAGAAATGATGCTCCAACGCTGCTCATCCCATCATGCTAATATTGAGAATGATCTTAGGCATACGACTCTCCCTACAAAGAGCAAGCAAATCTTGGAGATCATTTTTAATTCTTTGCAAAACTTTATTAATGTATCTCGGAACCTTGGGCCAACGTTTGATACCTTCATAGATTTTATGAGGAGACAAAAGTCAGAGGTGATGGACCCTTATAAATCATAAGAAGTAAAGAACAAAGTTTCAAAAGAGGAGGCAATTTCAATGTTCAATTTCAAGGAAGGTCCAAAGAGACCTGTATTGAAGGTGCAGTATTTCAAGCACCCTGACATTACAGGACATCTTTATAACATATTCTTGGCAACATATGGGAGGTTTCCATGGAATGATGAGGTACCAATTTACTTTGATAGACTTTTATATGAAGATTTTTTTTTTGGTATACACCACGAGTATACCATTCTACCATATCGATATTATGGGGTTGGTAAAGGTCGAACATATGATCAAAAATGGGAATATCGATATGTATCATTGTCAAGGCCTCTACCACCTTTGGTATCTCTCCCAATAGGGGCATTTAATTCAAATTTAGATATGCAAGCCACATCACAAGTTGACAAGGAGGCGATGACTGCAATCAAAGATAATTTAGAATGCATTTTGTATGGTATTGATGTTGGTTTGAACCGACAGAGGGCGCAATCTACTGCTCGAGAGAGTTGTGTTGACAAGACGGATGAGGAGATAGATTCCATGAGTGTAGAAGAGTTACAAGCTAATGAAAAAATTTCTCATAGTGTATGGAAAGAATTAACTAGGGATGAGGAATCTAGCATTGGACCGGTATGTGTTTTAGTTTATAAATTTTTCATGCATCCGGGGATATTTTTCTTGTTATTAGATCTAGATACATATCATTGCAAATATTATAAATAATTGATGCATTACATGTTCATTAATCAGAGTTTGGTCAAATGTTAAATGATTCATTATTAAATAAGGGACTTGATTCATTGTCTTTAAATTTGGATGCAATGAATCATGTATGTTTTTAAAAATATTCATATCTACACTTTGGTTGTATAATTTTCACACCTTTTTGAGGAATCAATCCAAAAAATTTGTATATCTCCACTAACGTGAACATGTTTCTCTAAAATTCAAGGTTGTTTTGTTTATAGATTCCCTTTCCATATCCCAACACATTTACAAGTTTATCTCAGTTGTCATCACAAATGTAGGGGGAATTTCAAGAGGGGGATGATATTGAGGTTGACACATCACATGTATTGAATTTTTCGAACATTACAATTATGATTTCAAGTATCAATCATTTAATTTCAACTCATCAAAAATTATTTAAAAATGTTATTTATGTAAGTAGATGCCTTTATGGACATATGCAAATTTCAAATGTGTTATAGACCAACTTGGATAAGAGAGTGTCATATATAGTTCCTGAGAAGGATGTGTCCATGTCGGAGAAGGATACGTCCATACCTAATGATGCATTAGTCATGTATATGTACATTGAATGTGTAAGTTCTAGTGTGTTTTTATGAGGAATTTATTATATACACATGAATGCTTAAATTTATTTTTCTACTTTTTAAAATTTTATGGGTTACATTATTGATATCCACATGATGCAATTGAGTTGTATTTTTTTCATCCACGCCAATGTTTTAGAATAATATATACTTGGGATTTAGACATAAATACACATATTATCCTTAATGCATTTTCCAAATCTATTTTTTTTCCTTTTGAAAGGTATTCAGAACAACTTTTTAGGTCGCTTTTCTATTTCCTTTTGAAATATGTGCAGAACAAATTCAATATCCTTTGCCTACATTTCTTTTGCAAAAAGAGTTCAACATAATTTTTAAAACCATGGCTTATTTGTAGTTGAAATACACTTGTAACTAAACTGAAGTTTTGGTTGATCAAATAAATTCAATATCCTTTGCCTACATTTCTTTTGCAAAAAGAGTTCAACATTATTTTTAAAACCATGGCTTATTTGTAATTAAAATACACTTGTAGAAAAACTGAAATTTTGGTTGATCAAATATTCCTAGTTGATCAAATATTCCTCGTATAATATTTTAATTAAGCATTTTCTATTCATTGAAGGGCCAGTCAGCCAGTCCCTATATAAATTTACCATCATTTAAAATGGTATATATTTGGGGAAATAATGGGGAAGGTTCAATCACCCCTTATTTCTTTGAGTATTGTCTTGAACTCTTCACTAATTGCTTACCAACCACAAACTAATTTTTCTATATTTAAAAATAATGGGGAATGTTCAAACCACCCCTTATTTCTTTTACTATTTTCTTGAACTCTTCACTAATTTCTTACCAACCACGAACTAAATTTTCTAGATTTAAAAGTATGGTAAAAATATGGTAGATACATTATCTTACTTATGTTTAGATCATGATGCAAGAATTTTTGAAAGATCATTTGATTATATGAGGACATCTATCCCACAACTGAAAAAGGAAAGATTTATCTTCTTGGAAGAATGGCATAATATGGATATTTTTGTTTTCTGCATACAACGACGTGAATTTCTTCTTAGGGTATAGTCAATATCTTCACTTGTTTCTTACTAACCAACAACCAACATTCCTAGATTTATAAATATTTTGTACATGATCGTAGTATTGCCAAACTCTTAACTTGTTTCTTACTAACCATCGACCAACATTCCTAGATTTAAAAATATGTTGTACATGATCTTATGTTTAGATCATGGTGGAAATTGATTATATGATAACGTCTATTTCTAACATAAAGAGGAAAGATTTTTATTCTTGGAAGAATCCATATTTGTATTTCCTGCATACATCCAAGTGATTTGATTCTTGGGGTATTATCTAACTTTGAACAATGATTGCTTACCAACCACACAAAAACATTTCTCTTTAAAAATATTTTGTATATGATTGTACTTAGTTCACATTAATATAGGCATTTTTGAAATACCATTTGATTATAATATGAGAACATATAAACCATAACATAAAATTAAAGGTTTATGCTTTTAGAAGAATGTTTTAATATGGAGAGTAGAATCAAAAGAGAGAAATAATCTTAGATCCATGGAACTCCTTAAAGATCCATGGAACTACAATTGGGTATGTCATTCTTTCTCATGGTTGGGTATGATATTCTTGATTGAATCACTTATTTAATATTTATATGTTTATTATTTTATAAAAGTATATACTAATATGTATTATTGGTTTTTCTTCCTTGTTACAGTAATGTCTATGCATGGAGCATGAAAGAGAGCATGAATGTCTAAGGATGGATTCCAACACTTTTGGCATGCCAATTTTGCTTGAGCAGGTTTATTTTATTTATCTAAATATTATTTTAAACAAGTGTACTCTTTATTTTAAACAAGTATATATTTTATTTAAGTTAAGTATTGGCCATGATTATAAACTAGGATTACGATATTTGTTTTGGATAGTCTTAGATCAGTGATTTGCAGTTCTTGTCCTTTGCATGGGGATGTTGACAGTGCAATTGATAGGATTTGGCAGAAGAAATTAGAACTTGGTGAGTGATTTTTGCAAGATGACGAAGATGTAGGATATGAATCTGAAAAGAATGCGTAGACTTTATTAAATTTCTCTATGGGAATATACATTTATGGAGACAAACTCTTAAACTCTCTTAAACTCTATTATTATTAATTTTATTATTAGTTGAAGTTGAATTTTCTATATAGGAGTAATTTATGTGTTGCTACCATTTATTCATCTATTTAATTTTTTTTTCTTTTCTTTAACACTCTCAAAATACTCATTTTAATGGTTTCTTGCAATGGATTTCAATGACTATTTGAATAATTCAATGAAAAGTTTATATATAATATTCAATGTGGGAGATTAAATAATCCATGTAAGGCTATGTAATATAGTTACTTGTATATTAAAAAAAAAGAATTTTAGATTACAAAACTTTTATAAATTTATAAATTACTACTAAATCAAAAAGTTTATCTAAATTCTTATAAAGAACTTTCTGTTTTAATTTATGTTGTTAATAGTTTTGAGGTGAATGCATTAATGAGATGGTTATTTAGTTAGCATGTATTACTATTATAATATTTGTTTTAAGTGGACCAACACTAGTTGGCCTTCATAATAATCAAGCAATATTCTATGATATTTATTTGATTGCTTGTGTAGTTATTCTTGGGTTTATTCTTTCTCATCTTAATGTCATTAATTTTTTAATAATGGGAGAACCAACAGTATTGGGTACTTGATAGTTTCATTTTAGCATTTATTTTGAGATATTTCTACAACTTAAATCTTCTCCTCATTGATTTTCCATGGCTCTCCCACATAGATAGGATATAATTAATCTCAAACATTTTATTTATCCTATATTTCAATGGAAACAATTGAAGGAGGGAGACTAGGAAAATTCCACCTTTGCTTCTCCTCATTGATTCTACATGGCTCTCCCACATAGCTAGGCTATAATTGTTTATATTTTTACAACCAATTTCACTCTAGACCATCCAAAAGGATGTATTAAAGGGAGAGTGGGTGTTGTTGTCAGGCAATCTAGTCACCTAATTTATCTTCTTTTTGTGTTGAAATATATGTATTTTTCCTTAGGACATAAGAAAAAACTTACGAAACTCCTTCATACCAGTTACAATATCAATAATGGAGTTCATCCTAAACTATGAGAGTTGAGAACTTTAGAAAATATCAATTTGAGCTATAATAATCTCATTGGAATGATTAATCTAGAAATATGTGTAACTTAACTAAGATTTGATGTTCCAATATATGTAAGTGTCGAACATGCATATTTGAAGTGAATGTTATATTGGAATTTAAACTTTGACGATATAACAACTCACTTCAACTCACTCATGCAAATCAATTCATAATTTTGAATTTGCTTATTAATAAGAAACTTTAACTAATTTCAATTTCACTTTTCTCAATTAAAGTGGATCAAAATTCTCTACTCAATAAGCTAAATCGAGGTTAAAATTTGATGTTTCAATATATGTAAGTGTTGAACCTACATATTTGAAGTGGATGTTATATTGGAACTTCAACTTTTAGGATATAATAACTCAATTCAACTCACTCATGCAAATTTGTTCATTATTTTGAATTTGATTATTAATTAAAAAAACCTTTTAACTAATTTCAATTTCACTTTGCTCAATTAAAGTGGATCAATTCTCTACTCAATAAGCTAAATCTAGGTTAAGATTTGATGCTTTAATATATGTAAGTGTTGAACCTACATATTTGAAGTGGATGTTATATTGGAACTTCAACTTTGAGGATATAATAACTCACTTCAACTCACTCATGCAAATTGATTCATAATTTTGAACTTGGTTATCTTCAGATTCATAAATATAAATGGAGAGATAGAAAAAAAGTATTGGTGGAAAGTTTTGTTATTATTTTGGAGTTGGCATACCATATAAGGGTTCCCAAATTAAAATATGACATTTATGTCACATTGGGTTGAAGAGCCCTCTTTACACAATAATCAATTTTTTTACTAAGAAAAATTTACGTAAATGATAAAATGAATTATGTATTTGACTATGAATTATGCATGAAATCCCACCTTGAGGATTGTTACCATAGGCCATTTTCGGGAACATTGTAGTGCTCAAGGAAGATAGTTAGAAAAGGAAACAGAAAAAGAGCAGGCATTGGATAATAAGGAGAAGAAATGCTGGCGAGAAGGAAATTAAGAGGAAGGAAGGAGGAACCAGATCAACCATGAGCGCAGGAAGGTAGAATGCGGAAAAACATAATCCACTTAGGGTTATGTTTTTGGTCATTGATGTAATGGGTTTTAACCCATTTTTTTAGTATAAATATGTATTTTAATATCTGAGGATATCATCATATCTAGTGAGTGATAAGAGTTGTACTACTTTTATGCAGTGAGATCTTAGAGATAGTTTTTTTGAGTCAATTTTGGAGACATAATTATGAATTGTAACTGAGGGTCAGGTCGCAAGTTGCAGATCTTAGTGTGACATTGGTCAACCTCACATACACATGTGCATTTCATATGTACTTCTGATGTAATGTGCGCAACACAAGAACCTTGATGAAGAATAATAAAGAAGCAGATAATGTCAGATCTTTGTGGACATATCCCAGGGGGGTGAACGATAGAAAACATATGTGTCTCTATTTGGAATGTTGTTTTATTTCTTGCATTTACTTTGTTTATGATGAATGAATGAATACGCTAAGTAGTAAAATGCAGCGCGCTCTAGAACAATTATGTTATTTACTGCAGAATGAATGTTAAATGGTAGAATGGTAGATCTGATAAATATTGAAGTAACAAGCATGCCTAACACCCCCAAAGAAACATCCCTTCCAAGGTTTCATACATTTGAGTCTTGAATCCACCCATAAAGCCATCTAGGGTGAGACTTCATTTTGCACTTTGTGCATAGTGTTTCCTTCTGGTATCCAGAAAGGTTGATGGTTTGCAGGGTTTTGTTGGAGAACTAAAGTAGAACCCGGGTCAGCCCAAATATAGCCAACAAATGGTTTTGTTATCGGTTGGAACTCAGAAGATGAGATTGGAGGGGATTTGATGAGAAGGATAGTGAATACAATGCAGTAGTAGAAGGGGATGTTTAGGCCATGGGATCCAACTAAGAAGGGGATTGAAAGATGGTTCGAAACAAAATATCTCGAGTTCATGTAGAAGGAAAATATAAACTCTAACTATACTATGTGCTAGTATTTGGAAACGTATTTGTTTATCTATCTTCATGAGGAATTTCTATGTTATTTTCCATAATTGTTGTAGGAGTCGATATTGAGATTGAAGGATAATCATCCAACTAATAGGATAAGGACAATAGAGTCGACTATTAAGAATATTGCGTAGATATAGATAGTCAATAATAAATTAATGTGCGCGGTGGATTTTTGTTTAGACAATATTGTTGCAAGATTTATTACTGAGTTTGCAGTCGATACAGTGAATTCTTACATTGCTTCCGAGCAGCAAATTTTGAAGGGACCGAGAGGAAGGTATATTCGATCACTTTACACATCGAACAATATTTTATTACATGATAAAGGAGTGGTGAAAATGGAGTTATACAACTAAGTAATTATGTGCACATGGGGAAACTAGGAAAAGCACTAAGTGTAACATCCCGCTCTGGCGTACTGAGCGAACTTATTCTTTGAGGACACTTGCTCACAAGTGATCCAGATTATTATGCTACTAAAACTTTTGATTTTGATTATGAGGCGTTATGGGTTGATGAAATGTTGTTTTACTGCATTGACATAGACAGGTGCTATTGACTCAGTTTCCTGAGCATGTAGGATTTTGGACCTCAAGGATGCAGAGGCATCGATGGAACCCCTTGGACTCCAGATCGAGTCAGGGAGTGTACCATTGGGGTTTGATTGTTTTACTGTGATATTAGTGCATCAGATTAGATGATATGATATGGATATGTTCTGACATGATTTGTTGATGATGCAGGCTGACGATAGCTTGCCAAATAGACTCACATGTGGAGCAAATGGGTCATGCATGACTACTAGAGATATTGAGGGAGAGGTGTGGACAACAGCCTTGCCACAACCTACTAGCACTCCTGTCGTAGCTCGAATTGTAGGTTAACGTTTACCTAGTTCGAGAGGACCCACGATGTCGTGAGGGAAGACTGCGACAGTCGCTCACGATGATTCTAAGGTGCGCGCAATAAGGCGGGGGCCTTATTCCTTAGAGGACCTTAGTCTCCCACAAGTTCACTTGGCGGAGTATTGACTCCAGGGGTTTTTGATGTCTACCAAGTCAGTCAAGTGGCGAGTGGCACCCTTGGAGCACGTAGTGCATCCTGAAGGGCATGTCACGCAAGGGAAACAAATTAAGGCGAGTGGCACCCTTGGAGCACCTAGTGCATCCTAAAGGGCACGTCGTGTTGTTGATGATAGAGGAATGAACCTAGATGGCCTTAGGAAGAATAACGTGTTAATAAATTTTTAAAACAAATTTCCTAATTAAATGTCGCCCTATACAAAAATTTAAGGTTTAAGTCTAAACTATGCTAGTGGTAAAATTTTATCTCTCTATATAAAAAAAATAACAATAATAATAATAAAAATAAAAACCACATAAATAATAATTATGACCTTCGTTAAATCTTGTAACACAAAGGGAATAAGAAATTTAATTTATTCGTTTAAAAAAAAGAAAAAAATGTTGGAATAAAATTTTAAAGAAAAAGGGGAATTAATGGTTTTATTATTTTGATAATTTTAAAATACTAATAAAATGAGAAAAGGGAAAAGGTGTTAATTTCCACACCTACCTTTTTGAGTTCTAATTAAAAAGGGGAAAGAGGAAAAATCTAAAAATTTAGGAAACTAGGAAAAGAGGTAAACATAAAAAGGGAAAAAGGGGAACTTAAGGGAAAAAGCAGAAGGTCAAACTTAGTAAAGCATCTACCATTTAAGAGATTTCTAATTTAAACTGAACTAGCAATTTAATAAAAGGGAAAGTTATTAAAACCTGTAAGAGAATTTGGGGACACCTAGGAGTGATTCTAGGAGTAACTCTAGGTGGGTGAGGGAAATAAAGATAATTAATTAATTAAATAAGTTAATATATGGAGGAAGGAAGGGGATGGGTGACACTCTTACGGGGAGGAATTTTTAGGAAAATATTTATAAAAACTTAACTAAAAGAGAATTTTTGGAAAGTAAGGAACCACGAAACTCTATATAATGAAGGGAGGTGATGGAGGTTGGATCTTCTTCTGTTTACATAATGTTACGTTACAAAAATATCTACTTGACTGACTTAACTTGTGGGAGTTGGGATACCCAGCTCTGTGAGGAGTGGTAGCTCGGCCTTGCAAGGCAAGTTGGGAGCTATTTGAAATCTCTAGATAGTGCGTGTGTGGCCCCTTTGCATCTCGGGGGGCTAAGGAGGAAGAAGAGTACCCCTAGCATTGGCTGGAGGTACCGGTGAAGTCTCGATGATCGACGAGCAGGAGTTGCACGGATTGCGCAGGACATCATTCAGAGCGGGCGATCAGACAATGGTATGCTCTCTTCATTTTTGCATGGTAGAATGTATTAAGACTTATGCTTGGATCTGCTTATTTAATGGAAAAGTAAAATGATGTTTTTTTTAAATTGGTGACTAAAAATTTTCTTAGCCTAGCTCGATGGTTGTTGACTCCCATGGTCTTCGTTTTCCCACATGTCTTGGCCACCTTGTTGTGTTGATTGTGACCTTCGTGGTTGTTTATCCTTCATCCCTAGCTCACCAGTCCCCGCCTGAGCAGTCGGCCAGGAGCCTGATCTACGATCGTCGCCTTAGTGTTAAAATACCTATGGATCTCAACGCCCTACTTTTCTGTGCGAGGATGATGAGCAAAGGACGAACCTATTAGCCGGCTACCCTTGATGTTTGTCCCTGGCTGATTGTGGATTCCTCCATCTGGCAGTGACCTCTGCGTGTGGATTATCTGGTGTCCTGGTAGGTTTTCTCTTTGCCTTGACTGATAGAACCCCCGACAATCATTCCATGAACTTTCCCTTTGGATCCTTGCGTTCTCTTACTATTGTCTGCGTTGTTTGGTATTCTAGCAATGGAAAAACATTTTTTTTTATTTGTTATTCCTGTTTGCATTGTATGGGTATTCTGGCATTGGAAAAATGATTTGATTATCTGTCTGCAATTTTTATTTGTATTCTGGAATGGAAAAATATTTTTGTTTTTTTCTTGTCTACGTTGTTTGGTATTCTAGCAATGGAAAAACATTTTTTTTTATTTGTTATTCCTGTCCGCGTTGTATGGGTATTCTAGAAAGGGAAAAACGATTTGATTCTCCGTCTGCAATTTTTATTTGTATCCTGGAATGGAAAAACATTTTTGTGTTTTTCGTTTCTGCGTTTTTCCCCTTGGTTACTATAGTAATTACTTATTATTAATGACAGGAAAAACGTAATTCCCTTATGGGGTGTTGTCACAACAATTTGTTTATTATACAATGACAAAAAAAAAATGAAATCCCCTTCTGGTGTGATGGCACAATGAATTTCTTGTTATTTAATGACAGGAAAAACAAAATCCCCTTCTGGTGTGATGGTACAACAAATTTCTTGTTATTTAATGATAGGAAAAAGGAAATCCCCTTTTGTTGTGTCCCTGCACATGTTTTTCCCTTTTAAAATGAGACTGTGATATTTGATTAACTACCCAATTTTTTTTTTCCATTCAAAACGTGGCTGAGATTGTGGTTAAATGCTCATGAATTTCCATTCAAAACATGTCAGAGATCATTGTTTAAATGCTCATGTTTTTCCATTCAAAACCTGTTTGAGACCATTGTTTAATGCCCACGATTATTGCCTTTAAAAGTTGACTTTGATTGCTATTTAAATACCCACGATTTTGCCTTTAGAATGTTACCGGAGCTTGCTGTACTTACCCACAATTTTTCCTTTAGAATGTTGCCAGAGCTTGCTATAATTACCCATGATTTTTTCCTTTAGAATGTTGACTGAGCTTGCTGGAATGACCATGAATTTACCAGAACCTTTGCTACAGTTAATTAGCTTGTTAATTGCAATGTTAAATTCTATATTAATTGCCTTACTAAATGCCAGAACAATTGCTACAGCGCTGTGAATGGTCAGCAGATTCCTACTTATTGATTAAATGCCACAACAAGTTAAATGGTTAAATAATTATGTAAATTGCCTTTTATTTGCGCTATTAATCGTTCTGTTAACCATCATATAAATTTCCTCACTACTGTTATATTAATTTTTATGTTAATTACCATGATAATCACCTTGTTAGTGCTATAATACTTGTTATGAAAATAGTCATGCAAACTACCCTGTTATTGCTCAATTAATTGATTATGTTAATCATTATGTTAAATGCCTTGTTAACTGCTATAATAAATTTTTATGTAACAAATATGTAATTACGTTGTTGATTTGCTACAACAATGCTATTAGTTGGTAGTTTCCTCCTCAATGATAATAAACAACTAGTGTGGTTAGTTCAGTCATTATATCTAGACTAATGTTGAGGTTTAATTGTTCATAAGTGATATAGGTAGCATTCCACTTTAAGAATGTTAATGTTGTTATTCAAGTTTATGGTTAGTTGGATTTATAGATATCGCCTAATTGGTAACCCAGACTCATTAATTTTGAGTCGTAATTCATGTTAAGTTTCGTGGGTAACTCGTTGACTGATGGAATTTAGAATGGTTAATTGATCTGTAATTAACACCAATTTAAGTCATAGATAACAACCTTTTAGCCTTGATTAATGTTGTTGTTCATTTTAATTAATGTTTTTGCTTGGTTTCATAAACATTTAATGTGCTTGGTTTGCTCACTGTAAGGGTTCTAGTTACTTGTGTAATTAATTTGGGTTGTTAGGATGATTGTACTTAGTTTAGTAGGCTTGGTCTTCTTGTGTCGGGCGAGATGCAAACACCTCCTTGTTCCTCAGAATATTTTCCAGCCCTGATACCTTAAATGGTCAAAATCGATGGGAACCTGGGCTTGAGCATTGCTTATGTGTCCTGGAGGTCCTAACCATTGCAGGGTAAGATGGGCAGGTAGTCATTCTTATTTTTTGTTGGTTGAATGTTGTACATTGCTTCCAGGTGCTTGATGTGCTTTTATGCTAGTCCATTATGTTTTTGTTGCATGAGTTGCATGCGTTATGTCGTCCTCGTATTATGATGTTGAGTATAATGTCATTATTACCTTCCTACACACACAAAAAAAAAAAAGATTGAAGGGTTCTTTTACCGGTTGTACATCGTAGGAGTCGTATCAGATGGGGATGTTACACTAAGGAAGATATGAGATATGCAGAAGGACCTAGATAAAGGTCATAGGAAGTAATCAATGGACCCCATCATGATGGATGAGGAACAGATCAAGGAAATGATGGAAAGAGAGGGAATGACGTGGAGCAAGAGACCCTACTAGTATAATATCAATAGGAAAAGAATGGCAGTAGTTGAGCGATAGGTCTTGGATAATCATGAAGAGGAGGTAGAGGATATTCATTCTACAGGGCAGATTGAGGATATCCTCCATGCCACATATGTGAGAAAAACCAAAGTTTAATGGTCTGTGCAGAAGAAGACTCTCCATTCCAGATCAGAATTACATTGGAACCCACAACCCCATGTGAAACCAAGACATATAAAGAGAAAGAAGAGTTTAGAAAACCAGGGATCAGTAGCAGAAGAATTTTAGTAGGACAAGGGTCCATTGTAAATTCAAGTGGAGGTACAATTTCAGCTAATAGTATTCATCTATATACACCGCACAAAGGCAGTACAACAAATTCTATAATGGAAGGAGCAGATCCAACTATTCGGTTACCAAAATTTCATGGAGAAGGGTCAGAGGTCCTAGAAAATAATTTATTCATTTGTGAGAATATTTGGGCAGACAAACAAATCACAGATGAATATAAAAATGTAGCACAGATGGAAATAACATTCAAAGACCATGCACTTGACTGGTATATGGGCCTTGTTGTAAACAACCCACAAGGAGCACCTACAACCATCATAGATGTGAAGAAGGCATTAATCAATGAATTCCAACGACCAAGTTTCGAGGACCAATACATGAATGAGATGATCGAAATCAAACAAAAGCCAAGAGTGTCATTTTGGGAAGTATATCAAAAGTTCAAAAGACTAAAGGTAATTTGAAGTATCCTATCACAGATATGCATCATAGGAACCTATTTTTTAATTCATTATTTCCACATCTTAAGTATCCATTAAGGAGACATAATTTCCATACTTAGGCTGAGGCTATGAAAAAATCCTTACAATTGGAAGAAAATTAGTATAAACATACAGATCCGGTTGTAGAAGAGCTGAGAGAAGACCTCAAGAATATGACATTTCAGTTGAATCAGAATAAAGGAAAGGAGAAAAGAGATTTTTTTTGGTGTACTTTATGCAGAACATAAGGAAATCATAAGAATGAGCTCCCAACATGTGCATAGTACTTGGGAGCAGGGATTCCAAATCCATTACCTATAGGAGGACCATGGTGTGAAACATGTAGAACACATGGACATGATCCCTATCATTGTCGCATGATGCAAAAGTATCAAACAATACCTAAGAGTACATTATGTAATTTCTACAAGTCTATAGGAAATGAAGACAAGGATTGTAGAACCTTGGAAATAATGAAGGAGAGGACCTCAAATGCATATAGGATGTGGGATGAACCTATGACAGGCCCACCTGTGAAATAGTATAATAACACACATCAGTTTACAATACCACCACAGTATAATAATGCACAACAGTTTGCAGTGCCACCACAGTATAATCAAGAACCATAGCATAATACACCACACACAAAGAATCAAGGTAACAGAGGAGGATTCAAAGGATAAGGTCATCGAGGAAGAGGATCTGTAGGAGGTAGAGGACTAGAAACTTGTCACAATTGTCAAAAACTGGGACATCATGCAAGGAATTATCGACAACCACCCACAACATGTATGTATTGTCGCACGGTAGACCATAATATAAAAGACTCTTTGAAAATTATGGTTAAAAACATGAAAAGAGCAACCAAAACAACCAGAATGTTCAGTGGATTATAGTAAAAACTAGAGAAGATCATGGGAAGAATATCCATAAAGTTACTTGATGTGGACCCAAGACAGGAGAAGATGTAGCAAAAAAGGATCAAAACCAATACCAATGGGTCAGAAAGAATACAACACCTCAACAACGTTTTGATGCACGGAAATAAAAGGAGACATTCAACGAGGCCACACAAGAAATTCTGAAGGAGAATATTGGTTCCACTTCAGGTACAAATCCAAGAGATGATATACTAGTATTTGATATGCCTCATCTATTTGATTATACCAGCAGAGATCAATCTTCAGAATGAGTAAGTAATCTAATAAAAATTTTGGGGTCTTGTTTGAAGTTGTTGAATGATAAATAATTGATACAAATGTTACAAGGTCTGTTAGAAAAATGTAATTCTAGAGAAAAGATAGAACTGGAACAAAAGAAAATAAATCATGTCCATAGGAACACAAGAAAAAGTAGGGAGTTTAGATTGAATTGTAATATTGGAGACTTTAACATGGGTGACATCATATTATATATGGGGTCTGAAGTAAATGTTTTTCCTAAGAAGACCTAGGAAGGCATGGGGGAACCTACATTGGGGTACTCACCTATTCAGCTGAAATTGGAAAATAAACATAGGGTGATACCAATTGGTAGATTGAAGGGAATACCAGTGGATTTAGATGGTGTTCACACTATGGAATACTTTGAAGTAATTTATATAGTGGATAATACTACACCGTATCCAACATTGTTGGGACTCGATTGAGATTTTGATAATCAGGCTATTATAAACTTGAAGACTAGGAAAATGATCTTTGATTCAAGAGAATATTGATTTAGTGCTCCATTACATCCTTTGGAAGCAGGAATATATGTTGAACCTACGACAAAAAACTTCATCACAGAAGAAATAAAATAGTTCTACAGAACTATCACACGCGAAGAAGATTATGTTAAACCAACAACAAATGGAATGCTTAGTTGGAGAAGCATTATTTATTGTGCTTCAGACTCTAACACAAGACTTGATAATTGGAAGCAGTGATTACATGATTTATCCACCAGAATATGTGCAAGAATGACGACTCACTAAGATGGGTTGGTACAGAGGTAAGAGAACCTCCAACTTTTTACGGTCATACTGATTTAGAAGAATTCTTAACAAAATTTGAGTTAGAGGTTTTGGAAAGTCAAAGGTTACCAGTTTTAGATATTCCCTTTCATGATAAATCTTCACTATGGTGGGGTACTCATAAATATAATATTCATAATTGGTATCAATGCAAAATATTATTGCGCATCAGATGTGGGGCAGAAGAAGAGAATAAATATATGCAAAAATATGATGGATTAATGAATCCCAGAGAACATAAAGACATATATATAATCCAATGGATATTGGTACCACTAGAGGAGTGGCCAAATACTTTATTCATACATTGGAAGAAATCCCAAGGAATTGGTATATACAATTGGAATTGCACAGAGGAACTGTAAACTAGGGAGATTTGCAACAGAATTTTGTGATCACATTTTCATTTGAGCATGAGAGTCCAGAGATAGATACAACACTAAAGTTGGTAAAAGAGGTGATATTTGAAGAAACTAAAGTTGAAAGTGTAACATCTTATCGAAATCATAATAGGAAAACAGTCTGATAGTACATTGTTATCACGTCGTAGAGGATGATCTAGCAGAAGAAAACTCACGCGATATCCAGATTAAAAAAGTTGAAGGAGAAAGAGAAGTAGAAGGTCCAAAGTTAGAATAAAAATAATTTTTTGCACCACTAAATATAAATAAGGTAAATATTTGAATAGAAGAGAATCCAAATATTGCAAGTATTGGTCACTATTGGGATAACCAAATAGTGGAAAGAATAACAGAGTTACTGTGCAAGTATAGTGATTTCTTTCCAATGACGTTTTCATAGATGAAAGGGGTAGAAGGAGAAATTGGAGAGATGAATATCCCATTGAGACCAAATTCCAGACCCATAAGATAGAGACCATATAGGTTGAATCAAGTTTATAAGAAGAAAGTGAAGCCATAAATTGAAAAGATGTTAGAGGATGGGATAATAGAGCCTGTTGAAGAATCTCAATGGATTATCCCTATGGTGGTTTAGGAGAAGAAGAAAGGGTGAATAAGGATCTATGCATACTTGAGGAAGATGAACTATACTTGTGTTCATGATCCCTTCCCTACCCTATTTACAAATGAAGTATTGGAGAATGTAGGAGGATGAGAAGCATATTCATTTACCGATGGATTTTCAGGGTATCACCAGATCAAGATAGCACCAAAGGATCGTCATAAGACTACATTTTCCATGGAATGGGGGTCATATCAGTACATAGTGATATCATTTTGATTGAATAACTCCCATTCTATTTTTTCAAGGGTAGTGGTAGCTGCATTTAAGGATTTCAAACATAATTTTTTGGAGGTTTACTTAGATGATTGAACAATATTTAGATTATTGAAGGATCATGTTGAAGTTTTGAGACTAATGTTATACATGTGTAGAAAGTGTCAAATGTCTTTGAATATTAAGAAATGCATATTCATCGCATATTTTGGAATTTTTCTAGGGAAGGTGGTGTGTAAACAGGGTCTGTTGGTTGAGCCTACAAATATTGTTAGTATTGTGAATTTACCACCACTTAGTTCAGTGCAGCAATTGAGAGATACACTTGGTCATACAAGATACTATAGAAAGTTTGTAAAGAGATATGAAGAGATTATTGTGCCCGTGGAGAAGTTATTAAAGAAGGATATCAAATATCAGTGGAATGATGAGTGTCAATAGAGTTTGGACATCTTGAAGGAGAAAATGGTGACATCGCCAATTTTGGTGTTTCCATATTGGTCAAAAGAGTTTCATGTTCATGTGGATGCATCTTCAATAACACTTGGAGCAATATTAACATAGCCAGGAGAAGTTGATATAGATCATCCAATAGAATTTGCAAGCATGAAGTTCTCAGATTCATAACAAAATTATAATACAACAAAAAGAGAAGGTTTGGATATGGTGTATGCATTATAGAAGTTCAAACATTATTTGTTAGTCTAACATTTTAATATGTTTATATATCACTCTGATCTTAGATACGTTGTCAACAAGCCAGTGTTGGGGGAAAGAATATGTAGATGGTTGTTGTTATTTTAGGAGTTTGAATTTGAAGTAGTTGTGAAACCTAGAAGTTTGAATACAGGGCTAGATAATTTTTCCAAGATAACTGATGGAGAGGAACCAAGCAGCTTGGAGGAAAATTTCCATAATGCAAAACTCTTTTCAGTACATATTGTTGATGAATAATTTGTTGCCATTATTGAATTTTTGAGTATAGGATTCACCCCAAATGAATACAATACAACACAGAAGAAGCATTTGGTGGTTAGAGATGCAGATTACCAACTGACTGTGGGTAATTTGTATAAAATAGGACTAGGTAATATTTTAAGGAGTTGCTTTATGCAACATGAATGACCTATCATCTTAGTAGAAACAAATGAAGGAAAAGATGGAAGACATTATGCAGGGAAGCCTACCACGCAGAAGATACTACGCAAAGGATTATGATGTGAAACATTTTCTAAGGATTAAAAGGAGTATCGTCATTCTTGTGATGTCTATAAGAGGGTAGTAAAACCATCTAGGATGGATGAGATGCCATTAATACATCAGGTAACTCTTAAAGTATTTGAAAAGTGAGCAGTATATTTTGTAGGTCCAATTAATCCACCAACTAGAAGATCATGAGAAAGGAATATTAATATAGAGACAATATATTTAAGTAGATGGGTTGAAGCAACAACAATAAAAGATTGCAGTGCAGAGAGTATAACACACTTCCTGTTTGAACCTATAATTACAATATTTGGATTCCATAGGATTATGATGAGTGATTCTAAGGGAACTCCTTTTATTAACAATACCATTCACGCAATGACTAAATAATTTTAGATACACCATCAGAAGAGTACTTTGTACCATCCTCAAGATAATGGAACAATGGAGGAATTTAATAATATTTTGGAGAATGCCTTAACGAAGATTTGTAATGTGAACATGGAAGATTGGGATTTGAAGAAACCAACATTATTATGGGATTATATAACTACATGCAAGAAACTTACAGAGAAGACACCTTCTAGATTGGTGTATGGTCAGGAATAAGTAGCCCCTTTGGAATATGTGATACCTAGTTTGTTCATTGTAGCCATTACAAACATGAAAGAAAGAGGTGTAGCTCAATAAAGAATGGTTCAACTCATGGAATTATAAGAAGACATGATTATGGTTGGTTTCCATCAAGAAGTACAGAAAGAAAAGGGTAAATATTGACATGATAGACACATTTAAAAGAACAAATTTAAGGAAGGAGATATGGTTTTCCTCTATGACATTAAATACTTGCAACACCTAGGTAAATTTAGGATGCATTGGCTAGGGCCATACGAGATAAAGTCAGTCACAGATGGAGGTGTTGTGTACCTGTAGGATTTAACAGGAAAAGAGATGCAAGGATTGGTGAATGATAGTCGACTAAAACTATATAGAGACGATTGAACCATTAACCATTAGTAGTTGCAGTGAAAAAAATTATAGTTGTACCAAGTAGGAGTTAAAAGAATTAAAAGAAAAGAAAAAAAATGAGCAAAAGAAGAAAAAGAAAGAAAAAATGGTAAAAAGATTCAAAAAATAGAAAAATATGGAGTATATGGATAAGTGGTAGAAATACATTTAGATGATACAACATGCAATAGAAAACAAGTGGTGTGAAAGAACATGAATACGATGTGCACCAGAAAAAGGTGACAAAACAAAAAATGCAACATGTTGAGACAGAAAGCAGTTGGAAAAAGGAAAAACACAATGGTCGGGAAAAGAAAAAAAAATGTAGTGGTCAGGAAACGTATAGTCACAACAGATCATTTATGAAAGGAAATATAAAAGAAGAGATCATGCATGAGAAGACTCATTGTGACATTGATCAGAAGAGAGATAAGGAGTGAAAACTTAGTGCAAACATGCGTTATCAAGGTGATTTTGAGCAGTATTCATGGAATTTTCATAGAAAATGTTGCAAGATTTAGAATAATGGTGCCACTGAAGGTTGGAGCTCCCAGTCGAATAGCAAGAAAATTGAGAAGTGCCACAAGATCTCCACAGGAGAAAGAAGCCACCGAATAATAAAACCCTATTCATATGGAAGGAGTGGTAGACATAGATTCCATTCCTTTACCAATCATCGAGCCAGTGAGACTTATGCTTGTAGAGGAGTAGCAAATTCCAACAAAAAAGGAGATGGAGGTCGACTTGCAGAAGGACACACAGAACCCTACCACAGAGAAAAACCATACAAAACAACTTGGCTTATGAGCACCACAACAAACGGTTGAGGAAGACGATGAGAACATAGTCAGGTGAGCCCAAGGGACAAGCATAAGCAGTGCAACAACCTCTCACAGAACCAGTGTAATAGACGAAAGAACAAGTTCAGGTGGAGGATGTTAGATGTCAAAAATATTCAGACACATAAATAAAAGAGGATTTGCACCAGGAAGCAGGGCCACTGACAGTGACATGAAAGACAAAGGGAAAATAGATAGTACATAGATCATCCAACAAACATAAAGAAGAAACACTAGCATTACTGCACATACCTGAAGGAGTCATGATCCTTCCTAATATATTAGGTTGTGTTGAAAAATTGAAGTATTCAGACCATCATGTAACAAATAGGGATGAGTTCCATGAGTTTGCACCGTAAGTATATATGGAGAGAAAAGGAACAAGTTTTTCAGGAGTTCCAATTCTAGAGCCAAAGCATTGGATAACAGTGTTGTATAACACAAAAATAATGAACTTTCTATAAATCCATCATTTCAGGCGGGGTACAAATGTAAAAAATGCGTCAAACAATTACTGGCATTGTTGCATGGGGGTATTCTATGGATGGTCAAGCCAGTATCAATAGATCTAGACCTAATAGAAGAAATTTAGTTTTTCCAATGGATGGATAAATTCCAGAACAATACTTAGATGACAAGAAAAAGGAGAAAGCATTGGAAAAGAATATGAAGAAGACATATGGCACTGAGAGAGGGTCCTAGGAAATGATAATTAATATAATCAGTTAACCTATGATGAGTTTGGCAACAAAGTTGATGGCTTGTAAAGTTTTAAGGAAATGTCGCAAGGAAGAATCACCTACAAGAGTTATAGAAGCACCCATACAGTGCACGAAGGGGACTCTACTTAGCTGTACCCCATATTTACTGAACTTATTTTTGGATGACTGTAAGGATGCACAATATATTGGAACAAATTTCCACTATGCATGGCTGATAATACTGATAGATTTGGTGGTTTTGGAAGAAACCAAATACAATGGCTTTTACCCAAGGCCAGGAAAGTGTCACAGAGTGAAGTATACAAATTTATGGCACACCTTAGATGCAAAAAAAAGGAAGGAAAATTCTAGTATATTTTCTATGTATTATGACAAGATGCAAGAAAACGTAGCCAATACTTGGAGGATACCACCATTGGTAGTAATATAATATCAAGGAATAATAGACTCTAAGGCTTCTAGACACAATATGTGGATCAAGGAAAAAAGGGATCCCATGAAGGAATGGTTACAACTAAGATATTATGTGATAGAAAAAGAGGTGTAGTAGGCCATGAAAGAGTAGCCTGAATAATGGAAAGTACCAGTAGTGTCCAAGAAGGGATTAAAATATAAGCATCAGGCAGAGGATGTCACATCAAAGTAGACAACTAGACCAACGACGAACATGAGAAATGCAACAAAACATGTGAAGGAAATAGGGGGGAGCGTAATAGTTAGAAAGAAAAGGTAGAATAACCCTGTCCCCAAACCTTCAGAGTAGGAGAATGACTTCACATAAGTCACAAATGGAGGAGTACAGAAGGAGAACAATGTCCCTACTTAGGAGGAACTAGGAGGAGGAGATATACCAGACACGGACATCCCAGTTACATTAGTTTAGATAGATACATTGCCCATGAAGAGGACAATATTGCAGTAAGGAGTTCAACGCAAGAAGACGAAGGCACATAAGAGAGTTTTGGAACTAACATTGATGGAGGATGATGTCGATATGATTGTAGAGAGAGTACATGACCATGCATCAGAGTCGTGGGATGATGCATAGAAGAAAAGGGAAAAGATAATGAATAAGTTGACATAGGTTAAGGACACACTAGACCAACTATAGCTTAGTATAGTGCAACATAGGCAACAAGAGACAAAACAAAATACTACTTAGGAAAAGATAGTTTTAGCATAGGAAACAATGCATATTATAACATTGGAGAATGGAAATTTCCCTATTACTCAAGACATGTTGCGGATCGATGAGGAGACAATGCATAAGAAGTTGAAGGACATGGATCACATGCACCTGGAACTGCCTAAGGTCTCAATGAAGGAATTTTATAAACTGCAAGTCTGTGTCACGTGGGAGATTCAATCGAGGGCATGAGTAGATGCAAAACATTTACAATTGATTAAGAAAGTAAATTACACACTAAAGATAACAATCAACTAGGTGTCGGTTGAGAGGGATGAAGTGAAACAACGCACTAGTCGGATAGAGAAGTGAGTAGATGAAGTGTTTAAAACTATTCTGGATAGCACGAAGAGAGGAAACATGCCCATGGAGGGTAATATTGAAAAGATAGTTCATGTTATGGATGTGTACATGAATCACATTATGGAGCTGATTGAACTCCTAGCACCTAGCATCACACCAAAATTTAGGATGCAAAGGGAGCAGGAGGTGACAGGACATAAGGAGAGTATTTCGCAGAGAATTAAGGAAATCACATAACTATATGATAGGATCTTGCAATTATGGAATAATTTCCAGGAAGATGAGAAATTGTAGCAGCTAGAACATAAGGAAGAAGGAGTAAATACTGTAGTGTAGGAACTCAAGTAGAGGAAAAAACAATGAACATATTGGATAGGTTGAAGAGTGTGTGGGAATTGAAGAAATTGCAGACAGAGTTGAAGATCATATAGGAAGAGAAGCAGTCAAGGTAGGATAAGTTAGAGCCACTACAAGAAGGGGTAGAACATATGTTGACTGATATTGATGTAGCCAAGGGGCATATTGAAAAAAATTAGATTGGAGAATGAATATTTACTGAAGGAGCATATCGCTACGCAAAATTTGGAGTCTGTAGAAGAGAAGAGTGCACAGGTAAACACTTGAGTTGAATAAATTGTAGGAAAATTCCACGCACTGGAGAAGTCAGTGAAGGATGCAAACACTGCCTGAATGGTTTGGGGCGAGCCACATATGAGTGTTGGGGTCATGTTAGCATAGGCCATTTTCAAGAACAATTCCATGGTCAAGGAAGATAGTTATAAAATGGACCATAAAAGGAGTGTGCACTAGATAATAAGGAAAATCAACATGAGGAAGTAAGAAAGTCAAATGAAGGAAGGAGGAAGCGGATCAACCACGCACGCAGGAACGTAGAATGTTGACAAACATAATCTACTTATGTTTAAGGTTTTTTTCATTAGTGTAACATGTTTTAGCCCATTTTTTTAGTATAAATATGTATTGTAAGATACGAGGAGATCATCATATCTAGCGAGTGAGAAGAAGTGTAGTACTTTTGTGTAGTGATATATTAGAGATAGCTTTTTGGAGTCAGTTTTGGAGAAATAATTATGAATGGTAACTAAGGGTCAGGTCACAAGTTGTGGAGTTTAGTGTGACACTTGTTGGCCTCACATATACATGTTCATTTCATATGCACTTTTGATGTAATTCATGCAGTGTAAGAACCTTGATGAGGAGTAATATATAATGAGAGAATGGTAGATCTTTCTGGACATAGCCCAAGGGGTGAACCACTGTAAAACTGTGTGTCTCTATGTGGAATGTTTATTTATTTATTGCATTTTCTTTGGTTATGATGAGTGAATGAATATTCTAAGTAGTAAAATGTAGCACACACTAGAAGAGTTATGTTATTTACTGCAGAATGAATGTTAAATGGTTGCATAGGGTTATAGAATGGTAGGTATATATTTAATGATATGGCAGAATGGTATATCTGATGAATGTTGAAGTAAGAAGCATGCCTAACACCCCCAAAGTAACATCCCTTCCAAGACTGCAGAAATTTGAGTCCTACAGCCACCCATAAAGCCATCTCGCGTGAGACTTCATTGTGGACTCTATGTGCATTGTTTCCTTATAGTCTCCATAAGAGTCGATGGTTTGAAGGGTTTTGTTGGATAACTAAATTAGAATTCGGGTTGGCCCAAATATAGCCAACAAGGACCACCAATGGAACATGGGGAAATAAGTTACTCACCCAAGACATAGAGACATGAAGGTCCCCCTTAAGGACCACTAATGTTTCATTTCAAGTGACGTGGTTTTCCTTGAATAATAGTGATGATCCATCCTTCATTTGTGGATAATAGAAAATGATGATTCTTAAAGGGGACTTAAAAAAAGATCAAAATCATTACAATAATATAATCATTAAGATTTCTACATGGAAAATATATCATTTTCAAAACATGATCCTAGGTGGAGAGGATAACAACCATTCCTTCCAACCAACTCAACTAAACCCAACTAACATGAAATTATTTTGTAATTAATAAATTTAAACTTTTAGAATTTACTATTAAATCAAAGAGTTTATCTAAATTCTTATAGTTTTACCTGTGAATATATATATTAATATATATTCAATCTGACATATCTTATCTCAAAGCATGTTTTGGTGTTTAAAATCTAATGAGAATTATTTTTAAGTAGGTTTAGTGCTATTAATAATTACATCTCCAGCAAAGTGATATATGGGTTTAAGAAGTCAATGAATATCTTAAATCTCAAAGAATGTTTTGGTCTCTACCATTTCAATGTGATAGATGCCTAGGGGATTTATGAGAAGATAAATTGTGTTTATAGTATGACATTACAACCATTCTTGAGTTTCTTGAGCTTGCTTCAGTAGCCTGGAGGACATATGGGGACCCGAATATTTAATAATTGAATCCACCAATTGAGATCTAGTTTTATGTGCAAAAATGTAAATAAAGCTTAGTAAGTTACAATTCATAAAAAATAACATTCTTTGAATGGACCATAACAATAAACCAAACAAGATGATTCTAGAATATTACATATCCATATATATGTGTACTTGATACAAAACAAAAAATTCTAGAATGTCAAGTTTGTTTAAAAAAATTGTAATGGTATACCATCTTCAAGTATTCGTTCATGATCGACTTTTGACATTTTCCATTTTCTAACTTTTGATTTTTCCTTGATTGAACCTCTATTAAATTTATCTATGTTTCACACACCAAGTGACTATATTGATAACTTATGACATACAACTGATAGTCTTGAAAGTGAACATGACTATCGGTTTGATGGGTTTCTTGAAAAAAATAGCCTTTTAATATGATGGATCCTATTTCATATATAAAATTGTTGTCATCAAAATATTCTAATAATTTCATCTTTCCTTGTGTGCATCTCATTAAATAATATTTAATATTTTCATTATTGTCTACAGTTGAAACAACAACAAAGACATCTTCTACAAATAACTCGTCATGTTCCAACAAGCAGTTCTTGTTAGATCAACACACATGAACATAATTGTACTATATATATATATATATATATATAGAGAGAGAGAGAGAGAGAGAGAGAGAGAGAGAGAGAGAGAGAGAG
>JZKD02S1901731.1:1122804-1148308 GCA_000966675.3 Picea glauca | reverse complement strand
TCGTAACTTTTGCATACGATCTCCGTTTTAGGCGTGTGATAGATCATTGGAAAGGTATCGTCGAGGAGATTCATTTTGGGGGCTCAATCATGCCTTTGGCTATCATTGAGAACCTCTATCTCAAAAAAAACTTCATTTAGGCCCTCAAAATGGCCCCGGAAGTGAAAACCTACTAAAAATAGTAAATTGCCAAAATGGCCAGAAAACTGTTTCGAGCCATTTGGAAAAGGTGGGTGGCCCTCGATATCACCTGGATCAAACAATCATTTCCTTTTTTAAAAAATTTAATCCCCCAAAGTAATTTTATTTCAATAAATTAATTAAATTTCTTACCCCCTTCTCGTCACACGTTTAATTATGATTATTATTATTATTATTTACCACCAGTATCACTTAGACCTAGATTTTAATTTTCTAGGCTTGGCGACATTTTTATTAGGGAAATTGTTTTTAAATCTTACTTATCACATCATTCATTTTAAGGTCGACTAGGTTTATTCACTTACCCGTTGAAATCATGACATGCCCTTCAGGACACACTAGGTGCTCCAACTGTGCCACTCACCTTTTTCTATCTTCCTTGCACGACATGCCCTTCGATACACACTACGTGATCCAAGGGTGCCACTTGCCTCTTTCCATTTTCCTTGCTCAATGTGCCCTTCAAGATGCACTACATGCTCCAAGGTTTCCACTCACCTCTTGACCGACTTGATAGACATAAAAAAACCCTAGAGTCAATACTCCTCCAGGTGATCTTGTGGAATACTAAGGGCCTCTAAGTAATAAGGCCCATGGCTTATTGCGCTCCCCTTACAATCATCATGAGAGACTATCGAAGTCTTCCCTCATGACATCGTGGGTCTTCTTGAACTAGGTATTTGTTAACCTATAGTTCGAGCCATGATGAGAGTGCTAGTAGGTTGTGGTAGCTCTGTTTTCCACACCTCTCCCTGAAAGTCTCTGTTTTTCGTGCATGACCCCTCTACTCCACATGTGTTTCTAGTCGGCAAGATATCGTCAGTGTGCATCATCAACAGATCATGTCAACAAAATAATCAATCATCATAAAATCTAGTCAGAGGTACACATGGCATATCTACAACAATCAAACCCCAATAGTCCACTCCTTGATGCAATCCAGAGTCCAAGGAGTTTCATCGATGCCTCTGCATCCTCGAGGTAAAAATTCCTACACACTAAAGAGAACTGAGTCAATAGCACATGTCTATGTCAATACAAAAAAATAACATGTCATCATATCCATAATGCCTCATAATCAAAATCAAACCCCCAAAAGTATAATAATCCAGATCACTTGCAATAAAGTGTCCTCAAAGAATAAGTTCTCTCAGTGCATGAAAGAGAGGGATGTTACATACACCCCCTCTTTTTCTAAACTTTGTCCCAAAGTTTCACAATATAAAAGTACCAAAATAATGTGTATCATAGTATCATAAGTCTATCTATAAAAAAAAAATGGAAACTGTTGGCGCATATCATATGCGTCCTCCCAGGTCATCGAGTGAGGACTATAGTTGTCCCACTGGACCTTGACCTGATCTACTGTTCGATGCTTTAGTTTTCAAATGCGATGATCTAGGATGCAAATCGACTCATCCGTGAGAGCATCCTCATTCGATACTATCAAGGAACTCATGTCAATAACATGTGTAGGATCACTAATATAATGTCTCAAACCAGATACATGAAAAACATCGTGCATACTCCTCAAAGAATCAGGCAAGGCTAGTTGATAGGCCACGGGCCCCTTCCTCTCCATAATATTGAAAAATCCCGCAAACCTAGGAGATATTTGATCTCCCTTTCCAAACTTTATCGAACTCTTATGCAATTTTACTCGTAAGAAGACCTGATAACCAACTTTTGTAACTACGATCGACATGATGCGCATCGACATAACTCTTCTGTCGATCTTTCACTTCTTTGATCCTTTGTCTTATTTTTTGCATTTGATATTCCATTTCTTGGATCTCTTCTTGATGCAAGAGCATCTCTCCACGTCAACCAACCATCCAGCCAACCACGTCATCGTGTGCATTCAAGGCTAAAGAGAGGCGTAGCCCTCATCTTCAATTTTGAATTTGAATGTAATTAATGTTGTAGGTTGTTGAGCCATGGAGCCATGCCTTTGTGCAGGCATTAGAGTAGGTAGGCCTTTAATGTTTGTAAGGATGAGATCTAGATCTGATTTTTGGACTAGACAACCCATTCAATGTAATTGAATAGGGTAGGTAGATTGGAGGGAAGAGCTCTAAGAGCCTCCTCATGTAAAATATCTTTTGATGGTAATTGTATCTCATGGTAGAGGGTCTGCGAGTAGAGAGAAGAAGAGAAGGAGCCAAGACCTTGTTATAGGTTGTGCTCAGGAACACCTTGTACAAACAAGCATTTGCCATTTTAATATGAACAACAGTTTTTCCTGCATATTTCTGTGTTAAATGAATGTTTGTGAGTGTTCTTTATATGCTGTGAATGTGTGTTATGTTTATGCATTTGCAGGAGTTGTTTTGGCTTCAAGATTGAGAGGTCTTTGAGGCTTCACACTAGGAGGGTGTGACAGAACGCTACGGGTTCTGATAGACGTGCACAAAGGGTGCATTTCTGAACTCTACGGAGTCAGACAGAGGCATGCCAGGTGGGCACAAAAGTTGAAATCAACAATTCAGGGAAGACCTATGAGGTTGTTGAACACCTCAGAAGGCAAGGCTGTGAAGAAGAAAACAGTTGCAGACAGAATCTTTGAGGAGTTCTGTGAAGCTTTGTCAGGTGGGCATTGAGCAAGTGCAAGGAGTGCACAGAAGAACTCTGCTGTGAGTTCTGTATAACTCTGCCAGGAGGGCATTGAGACAGTGTGCAGACAGGCACAAGAAAATAACTCTGTTGATTTCTGTATTTTGGAGGAAGGATCTCTGTAGGGTTGTTGAACACCCTGAAAGACTCAACAAGAGGTTTCTTGAGTGAAGGAGTGCCAGGAGGGAATCATATTTCTCCATCTACAGGAGAAGGAAGAAGAGTAAAATCCCTTAGAGGTCTCAGTTCATGAGTAAAGCTCAGGACAGATAGCACTTTCGTGTGCGAAGACTCTGCAGGAGTGCAGAGGTCAAAAATCTCCAAGGATTTGAAGAAAAGGTTAGGAGGGATAGCGTTTTTACATGCGCAGGCGAGAACTCAAAGTAAAGGAGCTCAAAGGGAAAATAAATCAAGGTCGAGGCCTTGTGCATTTGGAACTCTTCCAAGGCTGGGAAGAAAAGCGTCAGAGCTTGGGAGGAGCAACAAATGTCGTTGGATGATCCGAAGAGATCTGGACCGTTGAAGGTTTCTACGTCTAGGAGGTAGTGCAGCGGAGGAACGCATAGGAGAATCGATCTGAACCATTGGATCTTTCTTAGAACACCCATCAGCCGTTCGATCTGACAGAGAAGCAAGGGGGTTATGACTATTTCCAAAGGTTCAAGCTCAGGAGATCATGAGCCATCAGACCTCACTTAGATACCCGTTAGTCGTGGGATCTGACAGGAGTTGCATGGGGGTTAAACCCTCGCAAGCAGAGCGAAAGTCTCGAAAGGCATCGGGACATTGGGATATCGGCATTCAGGAAATCGGGGATTCTGACATCGAGAGGTCGGGACACTACAAGGTAAGAGTCTCAAAAGGAATTTTCCATCGGAGTTTCGCATATCGGGATATCAAAAGTCTCGATGACAGAGGATCAGGAATCTCCAGGATGAAAAACCCCAAAACAGATTTGAGTCATCCATCAGTTGGGACACGTGGCAGAGACTAAGAGTCTGTCGGCATTTTGCATGTCAGGATTTTGGGGATCAAGAGGACAGGATGCTAGAGCATTTCGGCATTTGATTTCGCGAAATCATGAAATGATTGAGGACTGTCCATCATAGGAGGACGTGTGGTGGAAATCCAAGAATTTGGGAAAAATCCCGATAGGAGAGCCATTTCGGCATTTTGGGATTCGACGTTTTGCGAATCCCGAGGACAGGAAGTACACGTATTTCAAAAACGTGAAGTCTGAAACCCCGACAAGGTGGAAATATTCGTTGTGGGGCCAGCTGATGACACTTCGTCATATCAAAGGTTGGGAATCAGAACTTCGGGAGTTCCAAAAGAAAGAACCCATAGGCATTTCGGTGTTTCAAAACCCAAAATCATGAAATGACGAGGATCGTCCATCTCGAGGGGACGCGTGGTAACAATCTAGGTTTTCGGGGAAAATCCCGAAAGGCAAGGCCATTTCAGCATTTCAGAAATTGACACTTTGGGAGTCGAGAGGACAAGACGTTCGGAGCATTCGAATCACGAAATCCTGAAAGGGGTTTCCTAGCTGACGTCATATAGAGAAATCAGGATTCAGAGGATCAGGAATCCTGAGGACAAAGTTTCCATGTGTTTCGGCATTTGAAAGCCCGAAATCGCGAAAGACATAGGACTGTAGTCATATGGAATAGTGGTCACATGGACCAGGGGATAGCCATGGGGCTAAAGGCTATTAAATCATTTTTGCGCATCGACGTTTCGTGGATCGACATTTAGGGGGTCCAGTGGACAATAGGTTGAGCGCTTGGGTTGCGCAACCCCAAAAATAGAGCTGTGGTTTTATGTGCAGTGGTCGTGTGGGCCAAGACTTAGCCCTCAGGGATAGTCGCCGAAAAAGGTGTTTTGGCATTTCGAAGATTCGACGTTCGGTAGGTAGAGAAGAAAAGGATTCTTATCATCGGGAATTAGGAAACCCCGAAGCCTGAAATCACATTTCCTGTGGGGAAATTGTTCAGGGTCATGTTCGGGGTCGTGAAGGAAAAGGAAGGACCTATGGATCAGGGTTTAACAGAGATTCCAGTGGGAATCAAAAGAGCTAATTCGGCTTGGGAAAGGGAAATTAGAACGATCCTTAAGAACAAGAGGTCAGGCGCGGGACCTGCTGAAGTAGGTGCCTGGGCACAGCGCCATCACTTCTGGTCCCACTATGACCCTATCCTCAAGTCGATCCCAACTCAAAGGCGTTCGACATGGTCTCCCATAAAGAAACTCAAAAAGTGCCCTCTTAATGGTACTTTGGTGACTATTGTTATACATGAATTCTACCAGTGGAAAGAATTCTTCCCAACTCTTATGTTGGTCCATCATGTACATGCACAACATGTCTTCCAAGACTTGGTTTGTTCATTTGGTCTGCCTATATATCTTCGGGTGATACGCAATATTAAGTTAAGTTGGGTTCCCAAGGCATCTTTGAAACTAGTCCAGAATCATCCAGTAAACATTGATCCTCGATTGGATATAATCCTCTTAGGCATGCCATGCATCCTCACAATCTCACTCATGAAAACTCTAGCTATGTCAGGTTCCTCATATGTCATATACATAAGAATAAAATGAGCACTCTTCATCAGAGTGTCGACTACCACAAGAATCAAGTAGTGTCACCTTTCTCTCAGTGGCAATCCAACAATGAAATCCATCGAAATGACCTCCCATTTTGATTCTTGAATAGAGTGAGGCTATATTAATCTTGCTAGATGTCTATGTTCATCCTTCACCTACTAACATTATAGACATCTGGCCACATAGTTTACTATGCCTACTTTCATTCCCTTCCAGAAGAATAAGGGTTTAAGGTTTTCCCTCATCTTCGCAACCCCTCGGTGAGCCATGTATACTTCTCTGTGAGCCTCGTTTAGGATCAAAATCCTCAACTCATCGTTTGGTGGTACATAAATTCAATTTTTAAATCTCAATAGTCCATCACCGTCCAACATAATCCTTCAAATCTTGGTACCATCATTGTGTTTTGTCCGATAAAATCCTTGACCTCTTTGTACCAGTCATCGTCGCACTGTAAAGTTAGAATATTTTCATGTAGATTCATCTAAAGAGGCAACATCGAAAATATGCATGGTCTCTGACTCAAGACATCAACCACTCTGTTCATTGTTTCCTCTATGTAATTAATCTTGATATCATACTTGCTAAGCAATTCTGATCAACGTTGTTGTCACGCATAAAGTTGCTTTGCGCAAAGATGTGTTGTAATCCACAGTGTTCTGTTTAGTTCAAAATTCCATCCAATAAGGTAGTGCCTCCAAACTCTCGAGGCATAAACAATGGCTAACAAAATCCAAATCATACGTCACATAGTTCTCCTCATGCCTTCTCAACTTTCTTGAGATGTAAGTGATCACTCGATCGTCTTCCATCAAGACTCCTCCTAATCATTCCTTGGATGTGTCAGTGCATACCAAGAAGTCAGTGTCCATGTCAAGGACCCTTAGTATCGGTGTTGTCGTCAACAACTCCTTGAGCCTATGAAATTCCTTCGCGCATATCTCAGTCCAGACAAGCTTCTTGCTCTTCTTTTGCAATCCTGTGATCATATTTTTTATCTTTGAAAATCCATCGACGAACCGTCGATAGTATCCTACTAAACCCATGAAGCTACACACTTATGGGACATTCTTCAGCACAAGCCAATCCATCATATCCTCGACCCTTGCTAGATCCATGGTGATACCTTTGCCGAAGATGACATGCCCTAAGTAGTGAATCTTTGATTGGTAAAACAAGCATTTAGACAATTTCCCATACAATTGGTTCTCTTGCAGACACTCTAGTACCAAGCACAAGTTCTCGTCATGCTCCTCCATCGTCTAAGAGTAAATCAAAATATCGTGAATGAATACTTAGACAAACTTGTCCAAGTATTCACGGAACACCCCATTCATCAAACTCATAAATACCCCAGGGGCGTTTGCCAATCCAAAAGGTAAAACAATAAACTTGTAATGTCCAAACCTCATCTTAAAAGCGGTCTTAGGGATGTCATCCTCCTTGATCAGTAACTGGTGATAACCTAATCTCAATTTGATCTTTGAAAACACCGTCGCACCCTTCATCTAATCAAACAAATCATCAATCCTCGGCAACGAATACTGATTCTTGATCGTTGCCTTCTTCAATTGACAATAGTAAATGTAGAGTCTCCACGATCCATCCTTATTTCGTATGAGAATAACAGGCGCACCCCACAGTGACACACTAGTACGTATCAGTCCCAGGTTGAGAAACTCCTTCAGTTGCATTCTCAAATCTTGTAACTCTGGGGTCAACATCTGAAAAGGCGTTCTTGCTATCGGTTTAGTCCCTGGTTTTAGTTCTATGGTAAAATCCAAATCCGTCTCTGGCGGCATCCCAGGTAACTCCTTCAGGAAGACATCTGCAAACTTTCTCACCACTGGAAGGTGTTCTAGACCTTCCTCTACTCCCTTATCATTTAACACAATGATCGTATAAAGATACATCCCTTGTGCATGCTCTTTTGTAACTGTAAGGAAGAGATGAACCTCAGGGACACTCCCTTGTTGTGACCTACAATCACTCATATTTCATCTTATAGTTGAGTATCGCCTCATGCGATTGCAATCATTCCATACCGATCATGACATCTCAAGATCCTAAGATCGTGAAGTATAGGTTGGACCTAGAGACAAAACTCTCTCAGGATAAAGCTATAGCTTGTAACCTTCGGTAGCACTTGGATCTATTAAATGCTAAGGGTCTAGTTAGCGATGGTACCTGACGTCTGGAGCACAGTCGATTTGTGCTCTGCTTGGCAGTTATTTACTACTGCATGAATCCGATGGGCCTTACCGAAATCTCCCACGGTAGTGGGTCTAACTAATCCAAATTCTCTAGTCCTCTTCACTGGGAAATCATGATGGAAATGTGGCTCCACACATTCCAACACACTTTCTTTGGTCCATTATTCCTGGTACCCAAAGTAGAAGATGAATCCTAACACTAAGGCCAACACGAGATTGTTGACCTTAAGTTCTCTGTAATTTGGTGTGAAGCATATCGAAACAACTCCAAAACGAGCCTCATATTGGGGCACCGTATGACTGCCCTGTCGCAAGGCATTGAACTCGTCAATCTGACACTCAATGAATTCCTCTCATAGGTACCTCTCTCGGAACCGTTCCTCGAATAGTTCCCATGACACGTCTTCGACGACCATGTTCAATTGTCGCAGGAGCGTCTTCCACCATAGAAGAGCACTCCCCTTCATTTGAAAGACCGCCATGCAGACCTTAATGTTGGAGGTATAGTCATGGAGTGCAAATAATATCGCCATATTATCCAACCATGCCTCGATGGCTGCATCATCCAGGGCACCAAAGAACTTGGGAAATTTGGCCTTCTCAAGTTCACATCAAATACTACTGATAAAGGTTGGGCACGCTGTGGACCCTCAAGGGTACAGGCGCTTCGGCCATATCTCAGTAAATATGGTGAATCAAGGCCTTTGACAATCTCTAAAAGGACCTTGTCAGACCATCATCATCCTTTACAACATTTGAATCCATCCCAAGGACTTGTTCTTCCCCTTCGGGGTTAGACTCCAAGGGTGTGGGCATCTCTGGAGGTGTCGCACCTCCTTCCACAGCACCACGCCACAAACCTCTGTGGTATCCTCTCATTGATATCACCGCATGGATACACTAAGGTTTTAATTAGCACTAGGTTAATACTCGAGGGTTTACTGTAGTGGAAAGTCTGGTGATCCATAGTCGCATGGCTGAACCTGCTCTGATACCATATGTAGCATCCCCATTGTTATGACTACAAGTTACGTACAATAGGTCAAAAAAAATTTGTAAGAATTTTTTTTAAGTTACAATAGGAAAAATAAAACATCAATAAACAAGGTGCTTGAGTAATCATTAGCAGTACTTAACATATAATATAACATTTCCATTTTGCGCAGGCAGTCTGTAGTCTACTACAATCATGTTAAGAATTCATGGTGCAATAAAAGTTGTTAATTCATCAACCGTTACTACATTGATGATGCACACATGGGTTGTTAACCCGTCAAATTACCATATAAGTGAAGGCATAGGGTTAATGACTTCATGCACCCATTACGTGAGGAAACCTAAACGCAAACCAAAAATTAATCATCACCTAAAGTTGAGGCGCGAGAGTATCGTCAATTAATTCGTTGCGCAAGATATAAGGTCTGACAATCAATCACAACTTAACTTAGCCCACAAGTAGTCTAAAGCCTATAAATCATTCCTTACATCTCGACTTCGCTGTGTGTGAGGCATCTAGGGACTATCATCACTTACGTTAAAATTATGTGTGCAAGAACCCTAACTTCTAATCTATCTCATCATCAACATGGACTGCACTAAAGAATCTAAAAAACAATTCAACAAGCATTAATTTAAGCTTGGGCGCAAGGTGTCATTCATTTAACTCGATGTGCGCATTACATCTATTACTATCACTCTTGATACTGCAATTTTTGGGTGCATTTGCATATCCATTATTAGTGGCGCAACAACTTTAATTACTAAGCTAGCATCATCGTACAAGGTAACCAAGGTTAGTGACCACCTAAAGTGAAGCATTCCTTTAAAGAGGGTAACATAACATTCCACGGGTGACAAGGGGGAATGCCCCAACATAAGCATTGGAGGTGAAAATTAAGGGGAATACAACCATAAGCCACATGGTACAATTTAAATTGGCTTACAACTTAAAGTTCATCACCAATTTGGTTGGATTCCAGCACAATATGCATGCCATCATTTATGCATATAAATAACACTAAAGGTGAATACCCTTAGTTATAAATAATAACAATGAAGGTGACAACCATATTTTAATTAAAGTGAAAGCCATCTCTTAAACATAATTAACAAGGAAAGTGACAATCACCCCTTCTTAAAAGGTGAACACCATCATCATACTGCAATTTTTAAAAGTCAAAAAGTAATTCATTATCCATCATTAAATTGGTTGTCTATAAAATATGATTGGGCTATCTAACATTTAACAAAAAATCCCTCATCAATTCTCAACACAATTCCTGGTAATTTTCTCACAAAGAAATCGTTGTCAATAAAAATATTTAAGGGAAAATGTTGGGTTGACAACAATCTAGCTGAAGATTCATAACTATTATTGTGTCTAAAGTTAATCGCATTCAACAGCCAAATCGCTAGTGATTATCATGGTTGTCTTTTAATTATTTTATTGCTGCCTTATGTGATGTCCATACAATGTTTAAACTCGATGTCTTTATAATATTTAAATTGTTGTCATAGAATTGAATATACTGAATCGTTGTTTATCAAATAATTCTCAGTCTAACAATCAAGTCGTTTTCATTCCCATGTATATGAAAAACACTGACGTATTCTATCCTACAATTAAAATGAAAACATTGTCTACCATTCACAAAAACATTGACATTACTTATAATAAATCACTACTAGGCATCGGAGTAAACACATACGTAGCAGACATTTAGGTAAACACAGACATAGCAGGTATTAAAGTAAACACAATCATAGCATAACTATTTGTTGTCATGTATAAGTATATTCTGTGGGTTTTATAAAATCATTGTGTAGAATTGCAGCCATATGTAGATTCGTCGTGGTAAGTAACTGGCTATACATTTCCATTCAAAATTAAATGTTATTCAATATCATTCAATCAATGCTAATCAATGAAAACAATTCGCGGACATAAGTATAATTTCACGGAGCAGACATGTGTAGATTTGCTAACATAAATCACATAGCTTCTAAAAGTAAAATGTTGGCATGAAAAATGGTATTGTTGGCACAATATGAAATCGTAGAGCAAATTTGCTAGAGCCTTGGTGCAAAAATATGAGCACTGTGTACGAAAACAATAGGGTGGAATCTATAAATATCGGGGTTGGATGTTGGGTAAAATGCCTAGAAACTAGTGTTAATGCTGGAATTTGTGCCACGAGAAAATTGTGGTGGAAGGTATTGTGATAAGCCCAAAAAAATCATGTAGTTACATTTAAGGGGGGCAACAAAATGTAGACAATCACTATGTAGTTTTCTATCCAAAATCAGAATAGGAGAATCATTGTGCATTATTATATAGCTGAATTTTACAAGAATAACAATAACATTATATTAAAAAAATCACCATATAAGTGAAATCACATTACCACTATTTTAACAAGAAATAACAATAACACTATCAGTCACTCAATACAAGTGAAATCACATATGCACAGTAAGCAAATTCGAAGCCATACACTTTAAGAAATTTGCATTCAATATGTGCGATTTCGCAATCAACAATTAAAGTGCGGTCTGAAAGGAAAACGTTGTCTGTATGTAGATATAAATAATCACTGACCACACAGTGAAAACTTCAACACAGATTTACAGTTAATTAAGGCTACTGTCATAAAACAAAACCAACATATAAATTAAAATGTTTTCATTCATCCATCAATAACCTTGAGATTTTTCCAATCAAGAGTTGGGAACTATCATTCAAATCACACAGAATAAATGCCATCCAAAAACGCAGAGGGTAGTAAGTTTTTCCTAGAGATAAATGATAAACAATACATAGAGGTATTCAATCACAAGAAGGTGCAAGACAATCAATCAACCAGGAACAATCAATGTGGAGATAAGAAAGGGGTAGATTGTTGGGAGACATTATCCTTCCCTCGTCATCCATGCACAAAAAAGTAGGGCATTAGAATCTATAGGTCTATGAACACTGAAGTGATGATCGTCGATTTGTCTCTTGGCCGACTGATCAGGCATGGACTAATAATATAGGGATAAGGATGGAAGATAAAGAACAATATTTTCATAATAATAAATAAAACAAAGCATATCAGTCATAGCAATCAGGGATTGGGTTGCCAAGGAAATCATTTCAAATGTAGCGAGTGTAAAGATATGACGACTTTAAGTTATCGATTAAAAACACTGAGTAAAACACATTTATTTACACAATAAAAGTACATAAATGAAAGCGCAAGAACAATATTAATATACCATTCAAAATAAATGCATGTGTACTGTATCCCAAGGTGACAACTCCGAGTACCTCCAGTACCTCCCAGCCAACGCTAGGGGTACTCTTCTCCCCCTGAGCCCCCTGATCCACAAAGGGTCCAGGTACACTAAACCAAAAAACATCTAGCACCCAACTTATCTCGCAAGGTCGAGCTACCACTTATTACCCGAGCTGGGTATCCCAGCTCCCATAAGATAAGTCAGTTAAGACAAAAATTATGCAGCGTAACATTACACATAAAAAATCAGATCCATACTCCTCCTCCTCCTCCTCCTCCTCCATCCTTTTTATAGAGGTTTTAAGTGATTTCTTTCCTAAATTATCATTTAATTTCTTTTTTCATTATTTTAATCAACATAAAACCTCTCCCATACGCATGCCATCCATCCACCTAGTTGCAGCATAAATTAATTTCATTAATTATTTAATTATTCCTATTTCCCTCACCCACCAAAAATGATTCCTAAAAATGCTCCTTGGTTTCCTAGTATTCCCTTACACATTTTAAATGACTTATGCCTTTACTAATTCCTAGTTGAGTTCATAATTAGTAAGTTCTTAAAGGCAAGATTCCTTACTAAGTTAGTCATTCATCCTTTTTCCTTACGTTTTTCTTTATGTTTCCCCCTTTTCCCTTAGTTTCCTATTTCTTTTAAGTTTCCCTCTTTTCCGTTTTTATCTAAAACTCAAATTAGCAAGTGTAGAAAAAACACCTCTTTCTCTTTTTAATTAATAAAATTTAATTAGCATATATAGAAAAACAATCATTTCCTTTTTTTTTAATTTAATCCCCCAAAGTAATTTGATTTTAATAAATTAATTGAATTTCTCACCCCCTTTTCGTCACATGTTTAATTATGATTATGATTATTATTATTATTATTTACCACCAGTATCACTATACTAGATTTTAATTTCCTAAGTTGGGCGACTTTTTTATTAGGGAAATTGTTTTTAAATCTTACTTATCACGTCATTCATTTTAAGGCCGACTAGGTTTATTCACTTACTTGTTGAAATTGTGATGTGCCCTTCATGATGCACTAGGTGCTCCAAGGGTTCCACTCGCCTTTTTATGTTTTCCTGGTGCGACGTACCCTTCAGGACGCACTACATGCTCCAAGGGTGCCACTCGCCTCTTTCCATTTTCCTTGTGCGACGTTCCCTTCAGGACGTACTACGTGCTCCAAGGGTGCCACTCGCCTCTTGATTGACTTGGTACACATCAAAACCCCCTGGAGTCAATAATTTTCCAAGTGATCTTGTGGAATACTAAGGGCCTCTAAGGAATAAGTCCCATGCCTTATTATGCGCCCCTTAGAATCATCGTGAGATAATGTTGTAGTCTACCCTCATGACATCGTGGGTCTTTTTGAACTAGATAATCGTTAACTGACAGTTCGAGGCATGGCGAGAGTTCTAGTAGGTTGTGGCAAGGATGTTGTCCACACCTCTCCCTCAAAGTCTTTGGTTGTCATGTGTGACCCCTCTACTCCACATGTGAGTCTCATCGGTAAGCTATCGTCAACCTGCATCATCAATGGATCATGTCAACAAAATAATCAATCATCATAACATATAATCAGATGTACACATGTCATATCTACAACAATCAAACCCCAATAGTCCACTCACTGACTCAATCCAGAGTCCAAGGGATTTCATTGATGCCTCTGCATCCTCGAGGTCCAAAGTCCTGCAAACTTAGGAGAACCGAGTCAATAGAACATGTCTATGTCAATATAAAAAAATAACATGTCATCGTATCCATAATTCCTCATAATCAAAATCAAACACCCAAAAGTATAATAATCTGTATCACTTGCACGCAAGTGTCCTCAAATAATAAGTTCACTCATTGTGTGAAAGAGCGGGATATTACAAAAATGGAGAGGAGGATCAAAGTATCAAGCAAAGACAATATCTTGCCACTATGTCCAAGTCAATCTAGGTGTGCTTGATTTCTCTTCTTTTCCTCCCACTCAAGTAATTTTTTACTTTTATTCAAGTAATTTAATATATTATAAAAGAATCTAAATTATAGAAATATCTAATCTTCTAGAGAAATGTCATCTAGAAAATTTAGAGAGAGTCGCCTCTTACATTGCCTAACATTTCCCTTTTAAAAATAATTGTACAATATTTACAAGAAAAAGAGAAATGGAGGGGGACATTTTTCATCTATTCTTCCCTTAATATCGACCTTAATATTGTTCTTGATGGTATAATATTTTTTTCTTTTATCAGACATTTTCTATAATTTTCTATTTTAATTAAAAAAAACTGACCTACTTTATATTCCATGCCTTATTAAACTATAGTAGATATTATTAAGATGGAACCCAGAGAAAATGAAAACTGCACACAAGTTGACCAAAGAGAGGAAAACCCCAACCCACCACAACCACCAAACATAAACCCACAAATTGATGAGGGGTTTTCCACATTGATATCACTCGTGCATGAATTAAGGGGCACAAGAGAACCTAAACGGTTTTCCTTGGCCACTTCATTGGATTCCATTGTATCCTCCATTGCAAGTGCCTAATAGAAACTAACTGCTATTTATGAATATAGTGTTAGGATTTTCTAGCTTTATAGGACTGGAATCGATAGAAACCAAGTTAGAAACCTGGGTACTTCAAAACAAGATTTGATGTCTCTTTTTATTGATCCTATAACTAGACAACAACCACCTATCAACAAGAAACACATTTGTATGGAATGGTGCATCAACCCATAATTTCTTGAAAACTAGATGGATAGGTGGTTCATGGTCTTTGATAAATCTCACTGCAATAAAAGGGAGGTATCTTTATATTTTTTGAGAAAATTATGGGCATAATTTATTTTGGGTCACCATGTGAACTACTTCGACATTGGTGATTTCTAGGGGGTGGGTTAAGGGTCCACACAGGATCGAGAGCATTCTAGGTGTTATCCCATGTTAGGTCATCATCCTCCTAGGCGAAGGGATAAACCCCCTACCCATTATCCTCTCGATGTAGAGGGATTGCAACAAGAATAGGTAGCGTTATCATCCTTGACTCGAAGTCTTGTGCAACATGCTAGTTTTATTTCAGTATCTCAGAAGAAGGTGCCTATTAGTGACATTGAAAGATGGGTCAGAACTTCAACCTGTAGAGAAGAGTGTAGTGAGGAGAGGGAACATGGACAAAGAATTCGTTCATCTGAGCCTAAAAAATGATCTAGTTGTGGGAAAAATTTCTATAGTCCTATGGAGGCTAGTCGACAACAGAGCTTCATGGATGAGGTTAGCATCTTAACCATATCTATTTTCTTCATTGTTATACATTTATATAGTATTCTATGTATTTATTTCAATATCTTATTGTATGATGTTTTCTAGTTGCTACACCTCTATAGAACACCCTCTATGCTAAGATATGCATTAGTGTATGTCTCCACCATTGATGCAAGAGTAGAGGCCAATTGCTCATTCGGTGTACCGCATACACAGGTGTGTGTCATATTTGATAAATCCACCATAGTGATTTATTTATTTTCTTACATCCTCAAATTTATAACGTTATTGTGTTTCTACATGTTGCGGGACCAAGCAATGTCCAACAATGTCCACCTGGGTTGGACAAGTCACCTACGTCATAGGTATCATGTGTTGATTTAAAGGTCATTTAAATCTAAAATTCATTGTATTTATGTTTTTGAATTTTAATACTTGGAACTAATAACAGTATTATTAATATGTATGCAGTTTGCTAATATTTTCTCTATTTATAGTACTTGTCCAATCCTTGGGCACCCTTCCACGGATTTTGGGTTACCTATTTCCAAGCTAAGGGTTCTTCCATCCCTTGTACAACCTATAGGAATTCATCGCCACCCACTGCCACCACCTTTCATATTATGTGCATCCTTAGTCGTTGCTCCCATAGGTCACCCACCCACACCGCCTCTTCCATCACATCCATATATAATGTATGCATGCATAGCCACCCACCCCCACAACCATTTCCATCTATGTCATCCACCGAGGCTACCACAATAGATGTTGCCTCAGATAAGGTTGTACAGTTGAGTGCTCCACCTGTTGGTGACTATCCATCGATGCCCACAACATTCATGGTGAGATAATGTGTTGATTATCAATTTTTAGGTATCATGAATGGAATTTATTTTATGCATATTTGTTTAAATTTCATGATTTGATACTTGTAATTGATATAGGGTGGCATCACTCAGAGATTAGGGCCATAGAGTAGGGTAACACCCTCAATATTATCAGTACCATCAACAATGATTTGTCTTATGTTGAATTAGAAAGTATCATTTTGTAAGTATTTTAATTCATTGTGGAAAACAATTATAATAATGTTTTTTCGTTGTGCAGTCTCTAGAGCAACAAACCACGCCCAGGTGTAAAACCAATCGAGGTTTTTCTTTGAGAAAGAGAAGAAATATCGAGTGATGAGATGATCCTGAGGGTGGTGAGGGTGGAAATGGTCAATGAGTGACCAATGACTTCCATTTTATATCTATTCCACCGTATGGAAGTTTTTTAATGTTAGGGAACTTGCTGTCATTTTTCATATTCGGCATGATGTGTCATTTTCTAAAAAAATTACATTTTAGAAAATGTTGAATATATATATATATATATCATGACAAGTTTTTTTATGAATCTCATTGTTTCTGCATTTTATGTTGATGAATCTATGAATTTCAAAGCGTTTTGATTTCCATTCTTTTCTGTTATATATGAAATTGCAAGAAATAAATCTAATCTAAATGGTTTTAAATAAATCTATTATTAAAATGAAAATCTCATAAAAAGTAAATAGAAACAACTATGTATCTCTATTCTTCTATGAACTAATTCCACATAAAAATACCGCTACAGGGATATTCCTAGGAAACATAGATTTACATTGTTTTATAAAGGAACAAAACTACATGAACATTAACAGAATAATCCAGGATTGGAAATCAATGCAAACTTTGGTATTATGGATGGCTTTGGGATAATCAAGACATGGTGAGAAGACAAAATTTCAAACTCAAAATATCATATAACCTTCAATTTAAGATCTCTTAGTATGATAAGTTGAATATTTTTTTTCAATAGTTGGAAGGAGAAACTCATACATCGAAAGATAAAAGGATCACTTAACACATCAATATTGTAGATTTTGATCAGTTTGTAGATTCAATAAATTACATTTAACTAATATAAACTACAATTAACTTTACAATATTCAATAGATCCACTTATTGTAGGAGATGTTTGTTGAAGACTATAAAAAATTATTGTAGGTTCTAGCAATCATTTTACAAAATTTGGATAGATTTGTTTTAGGTTCTAGCAATGTTGGCCCTCGACCAAGTTTTGGGGAAACTTTGGTCAGTTTTGGAGGTTTTGGCCCACTTTTGGACTTAGACACATTGGTTGAAGTAGGAGCGCCCAGGTGGAGCTAAGATCATGGATCTCACCTATTTTGAGGGTTATGTGGACCTAGTAAGGGGTCCTCTAGGTTTTGTAATGGGTTTATGGGATGTCGGCCCATGGGTTTTCCCAATGTTTAGTCCTTATTGTAAGATTGTGTAAAGTATAAATAAAGAGTAATGTACTGTAGAAGTAGTAGTTATGTGTGCAAAGGAATGTATGTAGTTGAGACTTTGTTCTCGACTGTGATTTTGTAGAAGGTGCTAAGTGTTGTGATAAGAGATTTTGGCTCTGTGCATTTGACCTATTTCTGGAAGGTAAAGAAGGAGGATCTAGTGCTACTGCACAGATATCTTGTCTTGTGTGAAGTTCAACTCTGTGGCTTAGTGCACAGGAGTGACTAGATGTAAGATTTTGGTGAATAATAAAGAGGTGCAGCGGTTTGTGGACTTAGCCCCACCCTGGGGTGAACCATGTATATCTAGTGTCTCATGGTTTTCCTTGCGCAGTGTCATTTTTTTAATGAATTTTCATAGCTCTTTGATTATGATGTGTAATGAATAAATGTTTTTTTGCTTAACTACTTTACTTAGGTTAAAGGGTAAATTAATGCTAGATTTAACTCACACTGCTCAGTGCTAAGTGTTCATGGTGCATAATTAGTTTTTGTTAATACGCTTATCTATCTTTGATTATGATTTGTAGTGTTAATGAGGTTAATAAACTAATGCATGTTCACTTCCTAAGTGTTAAAAGAATCTTTTACGAAGTGCTCTTATCACAGAATCGTGTCCCAGCTTGGTTATAGACACCTGCGTCCTATAACCCCCCCATGCTTCTACTTGAGGTGAGACTTCTCCTGCTTCACATGTGTTGCCAAAAGGGATGACATTCGGGGTTTTGTTGGTGTGTTGTTAAGCATTGAACCCTGGTTTTGCCCCTACGCCAAAAAATGGTTTCATTATCGGGACTCAAACTGTGATTTTCGGGACTTGAAACTGTGATTGCTAGGAATTGGAGTAAAGAAAAGGAAAAGCTATGTGCATAGGTATGTTGCTAAAGTGCGTACTACTCTAATTGAATTATGAAGCTTTGTGCCAATAAAGTAAATTGTTCTGAAGAAAAGAGGTAAGATTCTAAAAGAGGCAAGGTTTGTTCTTTGGCAAGAGAAAGATAAGTGAAATTTTTTGTTTTGAAAGAATGAATTTAAGTATGTTTAATAGATTATGGCCTAGTCTGAAGGATAGGGTGCAGTTGAAAGAAAGAGTCGATTTGAGTAAATTTAATGGAAATGAATAAATATATGTTATTCCTATGCATAGAAATAGGTTTTGGACTAATAAGTGGATGCAGGAACCTAGAAATAATTTTTGCAGACTGCAGGTCCAACACTATGATCCTAGGGGAAGTGCACAATACAAAAAAGATTGGGAAACATTTAAGAGAAAAAGAGGATTGAATTTGTGTTTTAATTTTAGAAGGTCGGGACATCTTGCTAAGGAATGCCTTGAGGTAGGCCCTATTTGTCTTTGTTGTAAGTTTGTTGGTCATAAGGTTGAGGATTCTGCAAGGATTATTGCTGAAGTTGAAGGGAGGGACATAAGACAAGAAAATTAATAAAAGAGTTGAGAGACTAACGATATGTTATAAATTAATAAAGATAAAATGTCAGAGGAATTTTATACTATGTTATTACAATTGGAAGAAATGATGGATGTTCATATGTCAGTTTACCAGAAAGCTTGAAAGAAAAACAACGCATAAGTGCAAGAAGAAAAGACTTCGACATAGACTGTATAGTCTTGGATGAAGAAACATAAGTGAATATTATGACAAAAGAAAATTGGGATGTTTTGGGAAATCCTACTATGGTACCTTATTTAGGAAGGATAGGCTTGTTTAAGAGAAATATGATAAATTTATGTGGAAGAGTAACTATTGTACCTATTATTGTTCATGGAACATCAACTGAAGAATAATTTGAAGTCATTAGGTTTTTTGAGGACAACGCCCCTTTCCCACTTTTGTTAGGTAAGACTTGGATTGAGAAGGATCAGATCATAAGGAAGGTAAAGGAAGAAGCTATAGAAAATAAAAAGCAAGAATTAAGGGATTTCATAGCTAGGAAAATAAACCAACTAAGAGAAGAACGAGAGGATAAGTCGAAGCAATAGAGCAAAGTAACAACACAGGAGGGACATAAAGAAAAAGAATTAGCTATCAAGGTTGAAAGAATGCAAGAAGAATTGAAGGACCTATCTATCCAAGAGAGAAGTGTTCCCACATAGGAAGTGTTAAGAAAAGAGATATTAACTTCAAAACCTTTGAGGGTACCTCAACAGTGCGAAGCCACTACGCTAGGGGAATATAAGAATAAAAATGGAAAGAGGATTCCATAAATAGTTAAAGAGACTCAGATAACAGGAAATAAGGTAAGGAAGCTCAATAAAAATAAGTCTAAGTTGGAAAAGCTACAAGAAGTTAAGAGAAATGGATGGAAGACTTCGCAGACAAGAACCTCATAGGAGGCAGGTTCACCGGATTTGAACCTCACTGGAACAGCAGGTCCGTGCAGTTTTGGAATTCTCCCTGACGAAGTTATATAACCATTGGGGGTTCCCTGACCATTCGAATGTCTCTCCAGAATGGTTAGGAAACACATTTATGGGTTTATAGACTTCTTTTGGATGTTGAGACCACACCATAATGGCTAGATTTACATTAATGGAAGCATTTAACACACCTCGCCAAGGATCCAGAGTTAAAGAAGCTAGAGGCTCAGCTACAGAAGGTGAAACAACAAGCATTTTCATTGCAGGCGGAGATGAAGTTTCTCACAAAAGTGGAAAGGTGATGCAGGAGCATCTCTCACAGCAAGCGAGCCAACGTGGAATGCAAGTGGATAGTTGGACAAGCGCTAGCACAAATTTTTGAAATTTCCTGGATTTTGATGCGCCATCTTAAATGAAGTCATTTAAGAAGAGACGCACCTGGTGTAATGAAATCAGACCTCGAGCCATATGCTCTCGTCTGAAGTAGATGAAGGCATTTATGTAAGTAGGTAGAATTTAATATTAGATTAGACAGTTTTAGAAGGAGTGGAGGGAAAATGGATATAGACATCCTCACTGTGCATTGTAACATTATTCAGGAATATTTAGAAGCATTGGAGCATAGAAGAGAAGTAGAGAGCTGTGTAGAAACAACCATGTACTGATATTTGGATTAATAGAAAAAGATTGATTCAAATTCATGGTATGTGTTGTTCTCTGTGTATTGACGTCATGCTCTTGAATGTTTTCTTCCTGATATACATTTGCTTTTATATGCTGTGTATGTGATTTCATGGTTTGAGTTTGAAGTCTGAAGGAAGAAGAAATGAGTTTCAATTGTTTCTCTATCTGAGCAAGGATTCCTGCAAGGAGTGTAGTTGAAGTCTTCCACAAGGAGTGCGTTGACAGAAGGCTCAAATAGTTTAACTCTTGTTCTCACTCACCCAGAAGTGAAATTGGGTAATACGAGCCGTACAAGGAGTGCGTAGGCTAAGGAGAGTCTCAGTTGTGAATCTGAGCTAAGTATTGAGGGACTGTTGGTGTAGGTGTGCGCAGAGTTGGGAGAACTCAACACTAGGAAGTGTTTGAGAATTGCCGCAAGGATTGCGTGCAAGAGCCTTCATGAAGATTCAGAGTTTAGTGGAAGCTCAAGAGGGAAAAGGCTTTCAAGCTCGTCAAGGGAAGGGATCGACAGTCAGGAATCAGCGGAAAGGATTTGTGAAATCCCGTTAGCCATTAGATCTACCAGAGGAGCGAGTGGGGTTACGACTGTGTCCGGAGTTCAAGCTCCAAAGATTGTGGACCGTCAGATCTCGTTCAAACATCCATCAGCCGTTGGATCGACCAGGAGTTGCATGGAGGTTAAGCTTCATGAATAGGGGGAGGAAAATCTCGACGAGAGGTGTGGCCATCAGGATTTCAGCATTCACAAAATTGGGAGTCACGAGGACGAGTAATCGAGAATTTTCATAGTGAAAATCCCGGAGTAAATCTGAGCCTTCCATCTTGAGGAGATAGGTGGCAGTCATCAAGAGCTCATCGGCGTTTCGGCGATCGGGGTTCTAAGTCGACAAAGGAATTGTGGACATCGGGCATCGTAAGTCTCGAAACCCCGAGATTGAATCAGGAATGTCCATCTTAAGAGGATACGTGGTGAAGATCTAAGCCCTCGGAAAAAGTCCCAAAAGGAGGACTCCATCGGAGTTTCAGGATTTGGAAAATCGGGTGTTCTGAGGTTAAAGGATCGGGAAAATCCAAGTTGGAAACCCCGTAGATGATCGGAGACGTCCATTCGTTGGGACATGTGGACGAGATCGGGAGTCCATCGACATTTCTGTCATCATGACTCATATAGGTAAGTGTTTTGGTTTGCAGATTGGCGAAGCAGCGAGGACCGATCCGAACCGTCCATCCACTTGGGATGCGTGTCAGAAGATATGACGAAGTCAGGGTTCACGAGAGAAGAAGATCGGGAATTTCCATAGGAAAAATCTCGGGAAGATCAGAGCCGTCCATTCACTGGGACGCATGGCGGAGATCGAAGGCATCGGGATATCGACACTCGGGAAATCGGAGTTCCTGAGGTCGTGAAAATCGGGACATCATAAGTCTCGAAAATGCAAGGAGAAACCTGGACCATCCATCAGAGGAGAATGCGTGGCAGAAGTCTGTGCCATCGGGGAAAGTCTTGACAGGAAGTCATCTATCAACATTTGGGTCATCGGGATATCGGGGATCCTGGTGACAAGGTGTTTTGGCATTTTGAAATCGCGAACCGCGAAACCCCAACAAGGACGAAGGTGCCATCATGCGGCCAACTGTCATCACATCAGAAGGAAGGGAAGTGTCATTAAGGGAGCCAGTTGTCAGTAGACCAGAGAGTCGAGAATCCCGGAGGCAAGTGTTTTTCAGCATTTGAAACCCTGTATCCCCGACGAGGGATAAGACTGCGGTCATGGGTTAATGGTCACATGGGCCAAAGCCTATAGCTAGGAGGGCTAACGCATAAAGGGCACGTCAGGATTCGAAGGATCGTGAATCTTGGGGATGATTGCATTTTGGTATTTGAAACCGTGAAACCCCGATGATGTATATGATCGCGGTCATGTAAGGGGAGGTCATGTGATCCAAGAGCTTAGCCTGGAGGGCTAACGAAAATTTGAGCGCATCGGGATTTTGAAGTCAGAAACCCTGAGGAGAAGGAATGTAAGGATACGGTCTTATAGAAAGTGGTCGTGTGGACCAACGACTTATCCCGGAAGGCTAAGGTAGCAAAAGAGTGCATCGGGGATCGAGGATCAGTGAAACAAGTGGTTTGAACATCACGGGTGTCAAAATCCTGAGAGCACGAACCCCGATAACATGAAAAGGCCAGTATTGATTTCCCGATAGAAGAAGGGGAGATCCCGCGAGAGATTGCTGTGGGTGGAAAATTTCCCGATAGGGAATTAGAAGAACCTTTCAGTTCTTTAGGCCGAGGAAGGAGGAGATATCCTGTGAGCGGATGTGCCCTGAGGGTACGCCTGTGTCAAAAGGATGAAGAGATCCTAGGAGCAGTGCACAATACAACAGCAGATCACTGCCCTTGAGGGAAAGGTGATGGAAGTCACATAAAATTTACAAGTTGTGCAGGAAGAAGCTTGAAAGGTGTTGGAGGAGATCGATAGCCAAGTTTCATAGTTATATCAAGTAGTTGCAGCAGTAGAACAACACCTGGAAGGGCCTGTTACAGAGAAGACACTCTAGGAGCTCGCTGAGAAGGAGGCTCAGGTGAGGCAGCAAGTCGAGGCAACTCGATTTAAGCTCAAGGATTTTGAGGCAGTATTTTCTGGACATTAGAGACTTGGGACAAGTCACAGGTGAGTGTTGGGGGCTTGTTGGCCCTCGGCCAAGTTTTGGGGAATCTTTGGTTGGTTTTGGAGGTTTTTCCCCACTTTTGGACTTCGACATGTTGGTCGAAGTAGGAGCACCCAGGAGAATATGAGATCGTGGATCTCACCTATTTTGAGGGTTATGTGGACCCAGTTAGGGGTCCTCTGAGTTTTCTAAAAGGTTTATGGGATGTCGTCCCATGGGTTTTCCCAATGTTTGGGCCTTATTGTAAGATTTTGTAAAGTATAAATAAAGAGGAATGTAGTGTACAAGTAGTAGTTCTGTGTGAAAATGAATGTATGTGGTCGAGGATTTGTTCTCGACTATGATTTTGTAGAAGGTGCTAAGTGTCGTGATAAGCAATTTTTGTCTCTGTGCATTTGACCTATTTTTAGAAGGTAAAGAAGGAAGATCTAGTGTTAGTGCACAGATCTCTTGTCTTGTGCGAAATTCGACTATGTGGATTAGTGCACAGGAGTGACTGGATGTAATAGTTTAGAGAATAATAAAGAGGCGAAGCAGTTTGTGGATGTATCCCCACCCTGGGGTGAACCACGTATATCTAGTGTCTCATGGTTTGCTTTGTGCAGTGTCATTTATATTATGCATTTCCTTAGTGCTTTGATTATGATGTGTAATGAATATATATTTTTTTTTATTAAGTACTTTACTTAGGTTAAAGGGTAAATGAATGTTAGATTTAACTCACAGTGCTCAATGCTAAGTGTTTAGGGTGCATAATCACTTGTTATTTTGCTATCTGTCTTGATTATGCTCTGCGGTGTTAATGAGGTTAATAAAATAATACATGTTCACTTCCTAAGCGTTAATAGAATCTACCACGAAGTGATCTTATCATAGAATCGTGTCCTAGCCTGGTTACAAACACCTCCGTCTTGTAAGCCCCCCTGCTTCTACCTCAAGTGAGACTTCACCTGCTTCACAGGTGTTGCTGAAAGGGTCGATAGTCGTGGTATTTTTGGTGTGATGTTAAGTGTTTAAACCTGGGTCTGCCCCTGTGCCAACAAGCAACTATTTCATAGTAAAAATATATATTGTATATGCATTTCCCTTGACACTAGTCAATTTGGTCTACTTCCTCTAGAAAATGCTACATTGATGAAACCAAATGATCATTCCAAGTACCGATTAGGGAACATGAATAAGACATCAGAAATGAACGTATTCACACCTTTGCCTTATCAAAATACTCTCCCAAAGATAAGAATCATGTATCACTTGAAGACACAATAATCCTGGCTAAAGAAGACCACTACTACAAAACATGCTTCAGAGAGTCCCTTGAAATAACCAAGCATACAAACAGTATGAACAAATATGGCGGCCTAGAGGTAAGCAACAATTATCTTCCATTGATAAACCAACTAAGGAGTCTTATACGACGAGGATTGTACAATCAGGTATGACGTCTCCCTCTCTCTATTTCTCTTTGTATTGGTTCTTAGACTTAGGAGTCCATTTAGCTTCTTTCCATATTGTAGTAGCCAAATAAATTTAACATCAATTAATTACACAAACATAACAGTAACTTCTACTTGATTTCAGAAAATTCAATAATTCCTTTTAATTTATCACATACACATGTTAAATTTATCAACGAATATTAATTTTATAACAGAATAAAACAAATACATAAATTTAAAATACCTTGGTCTGATGCTAACCCTCTGCTTTCCACTTGCCTTGTTACCTTCCTCCTACTGCTTTGCCCAGCTTCAAGCCACAGACCAACTCTGTCAAAAACCGAGTTTCCACCCTGCCAACTAGGACAACTACCTAGCTCCAAGATACCATATGGATATCCTGGCCCCCGTGCCCAAAACCCCTATCAAACCGGTGCCCCTTGTACTAACCTTCCTCGACTACAGAACTCAAACTCTCCTCTATGCAAATCCAAGAGAACCCTCCAAAAATAAAAATTCCTATAGAATGATAATCCCCTTCCTTCGTAAACCTCCCCCGCTCATATCCTCCTTCACTGCCCCTTCACCTCATTTACTTCCTTACCTACACATAGTTAATGCCCCTTATCCAATTATTTATTATTTTATCCATTCGTATTTATTATCTTATCTTATCCCTTATTAATATCGTATCCTTATATTAAATGTCCTATCCCTTCCCAAATACGTAAGTCTTTAACAAATTAAACTTATTAACCCCCTTTAATTATTTACTCAATTAATTAATGATTATTAATTAATAATTAATTAATCCTTGA
>JZKD02S1901731.1:1094510-1105508 GCA_000966675.3 Picea glauca | reverse complement strand
GCTCGGGTACTAACATGTCACATCACTGCATGCCTTTCAATTTGTTGGGGCACGCATCAACGGTTGGAGTAACCTTCTTTTTGCCCTGCAATTCTCCTGATGTTGACACATAACCTCTTGGTGAAATCGTGCTTTAGATTGTGGGATAGCCTTGGGAAACTATCTCTAGTGCAACCTAGTTCCCCGCAATGCCTCCTGTCCATTTATCTCTCTCTCCCATGGGATCTTACGGTTGTGACCTTAACCCTTTCTTCCTTTAAATCAGATGACCCCTGTTCACTTGTCCTTCGATCAAATGATCCCATATCTCTCTTAATCCTATAGTGGTGATCACTCCTGAATTCGAAGGGGAACGGTCATGATCCTTCGAACCCTTACAAAGGATCTATGGCGTTCCAGCTCCTACGTAGACTTAACAACACCATTCCTCCTGAGCTTTTCAACTCCACAGTCAGGGTTCGATCTGTAACCATGAGACTCTGACCAACAGACCTGGCCTATACCAGCCCAGTTTTTTAACCAAGAGCTCTAATACTAATCTGTAACATACCCAACCACCCACGGGCCAGGGTATGCTACCTTCAAGCCCGTCCTTAGACTTCTTTCTCTTACCGATACCTTTTTAAAATTTAAGGATGCATAAAAGGAAATACTTTAATGACATGCACAACAGTAGTCAGTAGGCATGCATAGTCTAAAGATTCAATTAAACGATAATTAAATATAAAGCAGAAAAGCATTCATATATATGCAAATGATACCATAACATAGAGCACTTTTCTTTAAAAAATATGACACCAACTAGCTGTAGACCAAGGACGTTCCACCCAACTGTAGACACTACTGTTCCAAATCTCAACAACATTGTCAGCCCCGATCTAGGGCTATGAATCCACAAGGACAGTTCCAGAGTATTACTTGGCTTCCAAAACCATTCAGCACCCAAGCTCTCACAGGCTTCCCAGCTCTCACAGCAATCCAAGTACCAAGCTCTCTTCTACCCAGTTTGCACCACCCAAGAGAACGGAGCTCCACCCTTCTCTTCCATGCCATCCATCAGACATTCCTTCTCTTTATTCAGGCTCCAACGCAATTGGTCTAGAATCTCAATGTTGTAACTCTCAGGACTCGCAGGTGTGAGAAGTGTTGGACACAGGCCAATGCATCTTAGACATGCATGTCTCAAATCACGACTACATCACACCAGCGACCCCTAAAACCAACTATCCAATGGATAATATTCAACAGTTCATTTCCCTTTCCCAATCCAAGATGCAAATGATGATGAATCAATGAATGGGTGAGTAAGTGCATGAAAGTGCATGAGGGAAATGAATGAACATACAGGAAAATCAGTGAACAAGCCATCAGTCGAACCCCCCCATCAGACCAGAGGTGAGTTTAAGTAACTTTGTGGGGAAATCAATAACCTCCTGGCCTTCCCCAAGAAGCTCACATAACCGATCCCCTCCCTTAAAAAAAAGGGGGTAATTAAAATAGGAATAAACACTTAGCCCCTCAGGCCCCCTCTCTTGTGTAATCATAGCCCCCTATAACTCTATTCCTTGTCCGTCTAGCAGCCAACCATGTATTTATTATTAATAATGATAAAAAAAACATTACATGTCTTGGGAACACTGGCCTTTTAATAATTGTTTGGGCACTCTGTCCTCTTAGCATTGTAACAATACATTATTTAAAATGGGGGATCAAAACTTGGGGTGTTACAGAAAGCGAGGAAACATGTCGTTGAGGCATGTAGGTTCCAATGCACTAGTTCGTTTCTAAATCTGACTATCATATAATGTGATGAATTTGAAAGGAACAAACTTGTTGAAGAAGGGCCATGATGTATCCCCCATAATTGACATGAAATTGATTAGGATATTGTTTTGAGATGATAGAGAAAATGTGGACGAACTGAAATGGGTATGAAAATGGATAATATTGTAGAGGTTGATTGAAGCTGAGACTTCCCTTGAACATTGCATGGAATTCTAAGCAACTTGACAACATTGAATAGATGAAGCATGGATCCAAACATAATGTGACAACAACCAAAGGTTCTCTTCAATGGAGTCAAAAGATTATGACGACACATAGAATTTGTGTGACTCAGAGACAAGTGGATTTCCAAATTGTAAGGGAATGCAGACATGTTCCATGTTCAAGGACGACTAAGAATAGCTTCCATAATGTTTCAAAATATTGACCCACTTCCCAAATATTTCCCCCATCCAAATAGATGAGTACCTTTTTGTTTCTTAATGAGCTTGAGGAGGATAACAAATGCTCAGTATAAGTCACCTTCTGTAAGCTCATCTTTACATGCTTAACGAACCTAAATAAGTAAGGGTTTGATCCAATATGGGTCCTTCAATGAATAATTTTATGATCCCAGAGAAAGTAAACTCAGTGGCTTTTCATGTTTACGAAGTTTTGAAAATAACTTAAAGAAAACTCCAAAGTTGACATTTTCTTAAGTTTTAGTCTTTCAGGCCCAAAAAAGTATAAAATGATATGAGAGAGAAATCTTCTATCCAAAGTGGTCAGATTATTCCTTTTTCGTAGTTAGTCCGGAAAGACCGAAAAAGGGTTAAACTATCACTCGACAGACGATGTCAAAGTGTTATGCTTCCTAGCAACTTGCCAAACATACCATGTCTAGGAAAAAAGAGTGTTAGAAATCAACATACAATAATAAAAATAGCTCTCTAGGGTGATTTAATATGAAAGTGCATAAAAATGAACTTAGTTAAAATGTTAAAATAGGGCCAAATAGACCAAATTCCAATTCATTTTCACCTCACCTTGTAAAATTCGATATGTTTAGCCCTTTCTGATCAATTATTTTGTTGTTGATTTTGGGAGCTCTGGAGCATAATTTTTATTATTTCTTGGACTGGGTAATCACTCTATCCATCCTCTATCTTTTAATGGTTTCATTGTTTTCATTTCACAGACATTTTCCTAGATTTGGGCCAAGCCATGGATTTAATGGCGCCCACAAGCAGCGACGGTCCCTTAGACTATTGTGCGGAGTGTCAATGATGCCCTACATGACATAAAAAATGGGAGTCAATTCATTGTAACTCGCTTTGGGGGCGCGTCGAGTGCAAAAATGAAAAAAAAAAGAATTTTTCTTAATAGAAAAGTGTCGAGTTGGTCTCAAATATTTGTTGATTATTTTTATTGTCATTTTCATGAGATTACTTGCCACGGTGTTAGAATGGAAGAAAAAATAGCATTAAATGGATAATTTGGCCACTTTTCAAGATCAATAAACAATAAATGATCTCAGGAACTGTGGGTTATTTAATTTCTTTTAAATTCGGAGTATGATAAAAGAGCTTACACTTTTGGAGCATTTAATAGTAATGTGGGATGTAAACAAACACATTTTTAGAATTGGCCCTCATAACCTCGAGATTGAGTTGGAGGACATATATTATCTAATAGGGATCTCGAAACAGGGAGCACCTATTATATTGTTTGGGTCCCGTGCCATGAATAGGACTAATGATAGTTATGTTTTAGAGTTTTTCCAAGCAGAGTCTTACAAGACCGATGCTAAGATTTCCATGAAAGATATAGTGGATCATCCTCTCTGCACTATCACATTTACCATTTCTAGACTGTAACGGAGCACTTATCCCCACCTACTCTCCAAATCATAGATGTTTTATGTAGCTTAGTGCATGGAACCAAATATTTTCACTTGGTGTATCGGTGTGTTGAATAATTTGAAGGATCAAATCACAAGATGTACAACAAGGAATAAATTTTTTTTTAGATATCGCTCTCTGTTAGTATCATTATTTTTTGAGAGATTTCCATTGCTGCATATGAATATTCACATGCATGCACATCCAATTACGAAACCATGCATGGACAAATGGACCATCTTCTTGTCCTGACTAGGGGTCGGTTGTCCAGTTTATTCTTTTGATGTGGATTTTTCGATTGGTGGAAGAAAAAACTCCCTATGATAGAGGATGTCCCCTATGCTAGTATGTATTTTCGAGGAGGTACAGACTTGACGCTTCCACAAGGTATTGATAAATTATGTTGGTTGTAATTGATGTGAACCCTTGAAGAAAGTTCGGTAGAGAATTCCGGTAGCACAAAGTTTTGGGTAATGGACCCAAGTTTGTTTGATGGATAATGGTATGAGTTTTGATATATTTGTAGGTAAAAATATTCTAGATGGATAATACATGTCATGCCATTTTCGGTGGTATGTGGAATGTCACATAACTCCTCACGGTTAGAGAGTTATGGCCATGTGAAGTTGGAGAACCCTCATAAGTCATCTAGAAGCCCCAAAAAGTCAAAGTAGTCAAAGTGTTTGCAAAGAAGAAAATATTTAAATAATAAAGTGAAGTGATGAGTGTATTATAAGTCAAAGAGGATGCAAAATAAATTATTTAAATAATAATGTTAATGGAGAACTTACTAATTGAGGAAAGTTGTTAAGTTAAGTGGACAAATGGTTATAAGTGGGTTAACCCTAAAATAACGAAAGTGGGTTAAGATGGATAGAAGGTAACCCCTTGAGGAAGCTACATAAAAGTATAAATAAGAGGCAAGGGTCTCTCATTCAAAGAACACTTGAATATCATTGAATATCTATTTTTTTGAAAGGTTATTTGAGAAGGTATTGTTGATAGAAAAAAAGTGTGGTAGAAAAAGTGTGGCAAAAAATGTGTGGTAGGAAAACTTTGGCAGAAAAAGTGTGGCAAAAAATGTGTGGTAGGAAAACTTTGGCATAAAAAGCGTGGTAGAAAAAATCACGACAGAAAAAGTGCGGCAGAAAAATTGCGGGAGAAAAACTGCGGTAGGAAAACTGTGGACGAAAATGTGTAGTAAGAAAAGTGCGGTAGAAAAAGTGCGCAAAAAATCATAGTAGGAAAGTGTGGCAAGAAAACCGCAGCAGAAAACGTACGACATAAAAATCGCAGACATGGATTTGCAGCAACAGAATGCTACAAAAAGAAAAAGGATATGGTTTTCATGTGTAGTGTTGAATTTATGAATCAAGTTGAGGGTTTTCCTTTTAAATATGTTGGGTGTCGTCTTGGGAGTTTATGGATTGTTGTAGAGTTGATCCGAGGTAGATCTACTGAAGTTTAGTATCGGTTAATGTTTGAGGGACTTTGGTTGAGGTATGTTGCTAAATTTATTAGTACAAATAAATGTTGTATAACAGTGAGGTTCTAGCACATGGTTTTAGGTACATACTTGTGGTATAGTGTTTGAGGTATATGTGATCACATTAGGTTGGTCGATGAGTATACAGTGATAGGTTTCTTAGAGACATATTCAGTTTCTACATTTGAGGTATATGTGATCAGATCAGATTGGTTGATGAGTATATAGTGACAGGGTTCTCAGTGACATATTCAGTTTCTACATTTGGCACTTATATTTCAAGGCGGTTGGACGGGCAAGGAAGGTGGTTGTATCCACCTTCCTGTTATATCTGGAGAACATAGCGGGTTGTAGCCCCCTTCTGGTTGTATCCAAAGAATTGGGGATTTGGAGCTTCCCTCGGGCTGTAGCCTAAGAAGCTAGGGGGTTGGAGCCTCCTTCCAGTTGTAGCTGGAAAACATAGGAAGTTGGTGCTTCCAATGAATCTAATTCTTAAAGACATATAAGAAAAAGTTTTTTGTTGTTTTATCTCACTTTGGGTTTCCACGTAAAACACTTATGTATTGTGTATGCGTACGATTGCTCATTTGTTCAATGTTTATTTACTCTACAACTATTGGATGATAATGCTACATTGATATAACACTTGCATTTTATGGTGATAAAATATTAAATTTCTCTATTAGTGATTCACCCCCCCTCTCAGTAATCCAACAATTGGTATCAGAGCAGGTTCCTTCCGAAATTAGTTTAACCACTGAAAGGTTGATCATGGAGAGAAACAACATGTATAAAAATGGATTACCACAGTTTGATGGACAGAAGTATGCATTTTGCAACAGAAGGATGAAAACATATATACATGCACATGGATTTGAAATTTGGAAATCAATTGTAGATGGATATAAAGAGCCAACAGTTCCGCCAACAAATGAAAGAGAAATAAAATTCGGTCAAAATAATTCTAAAGCCACAAATGAACTTCTAAATGGTCTTTGTGAATCGGTAAACACCAAAGTTATACATTGCAAATCCACTAAAGAGATTAGGGACAAGCTTCAAAATATTTATGAAGGAGATTCAAAAGTCAAAGAAGCAAAGCTTCAAACTTATAGAGGTAAGTTCCAACAACTAAATATGAAGGAATATGAGGATATTGCAGCTTACTTCTTACGAGTTGATGAAACAATAAATGTAATCATAGGATTGAGAGAAGAAATTAAAGAATCTGTAATTGTTCAGAAGGTACTAAGATCTATTCCTATGAGATTTGGTGCTAAGATATCAACACTAGAAGAAAGAGAAGATCTAGACTCAATAATAATGGACGAACTACATGGAATATTCATTTCATATGAAACGAGAACTGAACAGGAAAATACAGATATAAAAAAAGCAGATTTCAAAGCATCGAAAAGGTCAAAGAAAAAGGAAAAAGAACACAACAACAATAGTGACATCTTGGAAGATGATGAATAAGTGGCCAAATTTGTTAGAAGATTGAACAAGGGAACCGACGACAGATATAAAGGTAAGATTCCATTGATTTGTTTTAATTGTGATGGTATTGGTCATTTTGTTAACAAATGTCCTCATAAGAAAAATAAGAGGAATGATGAAGATTACTCAAATAACAAACAAACATATAAAGGCAAAATAACCATAAAGAAAGATTTCAAGAAAATATTATGTACCATAGAAGACATCCCCTCATCATATGAAGATGAAGACAGTGACAGTGAGACATAAATATTTCATTCATGGAAGTAGAAGACTCTGATAAAAAAGACACCGAAGAAGAATATGAAGAGGTAGAAGTTGACTATTGAGAAGAATTGTTGACTGTCATAGAAGTTATAAGAAGAGAAAAGAAGAAAAAAAATAAGCTAGAAGCGGAACTAGACAAGAAAGAAGACACTCAGGAAATAGAAGAAATGATCACAAATTTGAAGGTTCAAATAAAAGAAGATAAAAGAATTGAAGAAGCACTCAAATAACAACTAGAATAAAGAGACAAGATCATTGAAAATTTGGAGGCAAAGATTGTCACATTAAGAAAGGATATTCAAAAGAAAAATATGTAGAACAACTCAAAAATTTTGGATGACATTATCAGCAGTCAAAAGCCTCATCATGACAAGACCAGACTTGCATACAATTAGATAGAAAAGGGATCAATATCCAAAACAAAAAACAATAAACATATACAAAAAGTTATGCAGAAACAATCAAAGGGGATAGGAAGACCTACAAAGAATATTATAGGGACACTCCTCTAGCGATAAGATTCAGATTTCAGAATCAATGATCGACAAATAGGCCTCAGGAAGAAGAAGGATTCAGAAGAGCAACGCCTTTCAGAAGATCTTAAACTCCCAGGTATCAAACTATATTTTTTGGTTTATTTTATGCATGCAATAATTTTGGACATAGAGATATGAATTGTGGAGCTAACAACAGGAACATAAACAAATTTGAAAGTCATACACAAAAGGGTTATCCAAGAAGTCCTATTGAAACACAAATAAGAAGTTACATCAAGATTGAATCATTGAGCATTGAACTGGAATGCTACAAGTGTAACAACTTTGGACACATGGCCAAAGATTGCAGAATGACAGTTCCTCCTAGAGAACCACAATAGAACAACAACAGTCACATACAAGAACCTCATAAGAGACCATGGATAAGGAATCAAAATCAGTATAGCAATGAACAATGCACACTTTCTCTACAAGATAAGAAGAAGAAACGTGGTTGGTATGTTCAGGGTGCCTGTTCAAAACACATGATAGGTGATAAAGAAAGGGTTCTTACATTAAGAAACAAAATAAATGGATTAGTCTCCTTCAGAAACGATGATTCAACTAAAATCATTGGAAAATTCATGGTAAGAATTGGAAACAAGAATACCAAGGAAGAAAATGTTTTACTAGTAGAATATATGAAACATAATCTTCTAAGTGTGATTCAAATGTGTGACCAAGGTAATAAAGTTACTTTCGATTCACAAAAGTGCGAGATAAGAAAAGAAGGTTCGGGAAAATTGATTGCAACAACTACAAGAACTTCAAGCAACATATATGTATTAAGTTTTATTGATTGCAACAACTATGGCACAGAAGAATGAGTCACATACACTTTGGTAACCTTGTCAAAGTTAGAACAAAGGGAGGAGTTAGAGAAATGCCCCAGATCATGAAACCAACCAACACTTTATGCAAGCGTTGTCAACAAGGAAAGCAAACGAAAACCAGTTTTAAATCAAATGAATATTCAATGACAAGACCATTGGAAATTATGCATATTGATCTAGTTGGACCAACTACAACAAAGGGTTTAAAAGGTGAGAAATATTTTATGTTATTAGTTGATGATTATACAAGAATTATTGTAGTTTGATTTCTCAGGAATAAGTCAGAAGCTTTTGAAAACTTCAAGGTCTACAAGGAATTGGTTGAAAATGAAATGGATTCAAAAATCAAATGTTTGAGATATGATAAAGGAGGAGAGTTCACCTCAAAAGAATTTATGGACTACTGCACTAGGCATGGAATAAAAATACAATTCTCCATTGCTAGGACACCTCAATAGAATGGAGTTGTTGAAAGAAAGAATATGACAATACATGAAATGGCTCGAACAATGCTAATGGATTCCAAATTGACATACATATTTTGGACACATGAAGTCCATACAACAATTTACATTCAAAACAGAGTAATGATAAAAAAAAACACTGACAAAACTCCCTATGAGATATGGAAAGGAGGACCGACAAATTTGAAGCACTTTTTTGTATTTGGAAGAAAATGCTACATCAAAAGAGAAGATGGTAGAATGGGAAAATTTGACTCTTGTGTGGACAAAGGAGTACCTTTTGGTTACTCAAGTACAAGGAAATAATACAACTGTTACAATTTGAGGTTGAACAAAGTTGTGGAAAGCATCAATGTAACAATTGATGAAACAGGTGGATGAGAACTAAAGGAAGAAGAAAATGAATCAATGGAATGGCTTTACAAAGAAGAAGTAGAAAATGAAAAAGAAGTAGAAGGGGAAGATGAAGAGGATCAGAAGGAAGTAGAAGATAAAGGTCATCAAGTGTCTCCAAATACACCTAGCAAACGAGTACATGAGAATCATCCTTCATATCAGATTATCAGAAAAAAATATGGAGGAATTCAGACTAGAGTAAGAATCCATTCACCAGAACAAACGCACCTGGAAATCTAATCTATGACTGAACCAAACAATTTTGAAGAGTCCAACATGGATGAATTTTGGAATAAGGAACTACTACATATGGGTGGATTATTCCACAAAAAATTTCCATGCTTCAACTAGTTTCATATTTTTTTTAAACAGGGCAGGATTTTCGTCGATATTGCCACGAAAGTTCATCGCAATATCGACGAAAATATTATTTAAATCTACTCGAGATTTTCGTCGCTATAGTGACTAAATTTCGTGGCAATAGCGACGAAAATTTTGCCTATCTCATTGGTCGGTGTTAACGGCTAGTTGACAATTTTATCTATATATACGTGACTTTAAGAGACTTTGCGACAAAATTGCTATAGTTGCGACATTGTTCTTGGATTTTGTTTGAGTTGTTTTTTTTTTTTTGTCACCCACCAGTTGAACAAATCCAATTCTCGATCTACATATCTCGGATTTTGAACTTGCAAGGTTAGTATGCTATTTTTTATTGATGTACTCATTTAACTTGTAATTTTTTTTTCAAATGTCCAAATTTCATTTAGCTTGTTTTTTCCTTGATAATATATTATAATATGTGTAGTACCATATTTCATGTCTTTGGTTCTTGGATCTAGTTAGTATATTCTATGGAAAAGGGTATGTGGATTCCATAATATTCTAGGTTTATGGAATCCACATACCCTTTTCCCTTCAATTTTAGCTATAACCTCTCTCTCTTTTCATTGATAAAGATATGGAAGTGCTCTTGAAACTCAAACCTGATTGGTGAAATGATAGTAATTGATTGTCATTTTCTTCTCTCTTTTAATTTTTAAGACCCGACAAAAAAAAACCAACAAATATTGATTGAAGCAGGGACTAATAAGATACATAAACACTAACCCCAAACTTATGTTAGGTATATATGTCGTTATTATATAAAGAAAACATTTGTACACATATGACGCTATTATAAAGATGTTATCTATGTCGTCATGATGTTGATCCTCTACACATATGATCACCTTATTATAAATATGTTGACCTTATTATAAATATGTAGGTCACTAAAAATAAACATATCATAATCGAAAGGAGTAGACAAAATATAAAAATTGAAAACTTGATGTTTGGTATGGTGTAGGTAAGACAATTACTTGTCAAGACAAGAATTTGTCACAATGAACGAAAATGATAGGATTATTTCTTGGTTAAGAGCAACATTAGAGGCGAGGGGCAATGGAAAATGTTATTGCCCTTGCTATGATTGCAGAGGCTTGAAAAATAGAAGACTTTTAATAACAACAGCTCAAAAACATTGTAGGGAGAAGGGGCATGCCGAAGGGGGTTATGAATATCATCCCTTGGTAAGAGGATTCAATATTTAATGTATTCTCTGTAATAATCAATATGTCATGAATTTTAGCAATTATATTTCTTATCAGGATTTTTATATTTTCTATACACACTAACTTTTCTATGTTGTTTTTAAATATATAGACGATGCCCCCAAAGTGTCAACCTCTAGAGAGTTATTTGCCAAGTACTAGCAGAAATACTACTTTACATGGAGATGAACTTTGAGATCAGAATATTGAAGCTGTTGATCAAGTTATTAATGATGATATGGATGGAGATAATGTT
>JZKD02S1901731.1:1072171-1091540 GCA_000966675.3 Picea glauca | reverse complement strand
ATTAATTCATACTTTCCAACTCTTGTTTCATAAGGGAGATATGTGTTAAAACCCTAAACCCCACTTAATTCAATTAATTCATACTTTCCAACTCTTGTTTCATAAGGGACTTCAAGGGATTCCCCTCAAGTATGCCCTACCAGATGTCACTCAAAGTAACTCAAAGTCAACCTTTAGGGTGAAAATATACATACCCCCACCCTTCCCCTTTAGGTGTGTGTAAACATTCCTTTCCAGCCTTTCGACCTTTCCTTCCTCACCCTTCTTAGGTCAGGCGAGCCAAAAGATACATACCCCACCACTTCCCCTTTAGGGGGCTCACTATAATGGCAAGTCGTCCTCCTCAAGAGATCATGGGCCCCTCCACAAAGAGGATGGTCTAGCAATTGGGTACCTCCATGGAGGAGATCCTCAAGACATCCCAGGCCCCTCCACAAATAGGATGGTGTAACCATCAGGTACGTCTCTTGGATGTGCTCATCAAGACATCCCAGGTCCCTCTACAAAGAGGAGACACTCCATACCAGGTACATCCTATTGATGAGCTCAGTTTCCCCTCTACTTTTTCTTACTGCTATTTAGACCATCAAGCTTACTGCTGACCATCAAGGAAACTAGGGACTTCAATTAATTCATTTGTTAAAAAATTGTGTAGGTTAATTTCAAAAGTAAACTAGGGACTTCAATTAGTTCATACTTTCCAACTCTTGTTTCATAAGGGAGATATGTTGCATCTTTATCTTTCTAAATATTCCTATAAAAATATTTCTATTAGGATGAAAAGGTAAAAGTGCAACAATTTATTAGTGGGTTACCTCAGACCTATCGGAAAAAAATTGAGTTTGACGAACCAAAAACCTTACAAGACACTATCTGAAACTATCTTCTTCACTTGGAGCCTTCCTATGATGGGTTACCCTAGAGTAGTACCATTTTTCAATTTGGCACCCATCCTAATAATATTTAGCACCAAGAGCCCATGTATCTTGATTGTTCATATGGATATTCATTCTCATATGTAATCTAGTTCTAACCATTTCCATGGGGGCTCCCACCCCTTCATTTTGTTGTTTTTGGTAGATTATGTTTTTTACTCACTTCCATCTATTGCTTATTATTTGTTTTCATTTTTATGACAATTGCATCAAAACCATCGCCATTAAATGAGAGACATGCACTTGGGTGTCCATTGATTTTTGTGTATATGCCACCTTGCTTTCTTTTGATCGTATGTTTCCTTGCATGGTTGAAAACCCATTTTATTTCAAAGTTAGTGTCCACCTCTTCTCTCTATCATTAGTTGATTCTTTTTTCATAAAATTATAAAATCCAAAAAAATCATTTAAAAAAAACCCCTAGGGAAATAAAGAAACTATGATGAATTAAGGACATTTCCCAATTTGTTAAGTCCCCATGAGTCTTGTTTAGGAAGGAATTGGTGTCACTTGACCAAACAATCTTTGTAACGTCACCCATTTGTGTCATTTCATCTAGTCATAATGGTCATTGAGTTTTTCTTACCTCAATGGTTTACCAAAATTGTGTTTTGAATCACCCATCATTGACTATAAAATATCATTCTCCTTTTTATATTATTTCTAACCTTTGTTGATTCATCTCCCCATGGTTTAAACTCTACTTTCAAAAGTAGTTGCTTCCCAAGTCAATATTTTCCTTGTTTCTCTATGGGTAGTTTCATGTCACCTTTCTAGTGTTTGGCTTGTTCCCTCCAAATGATATTATGGCTTACCAATTCATTATTTATATTCTTACCTCATGTTGATTGAATGGATTCATCAGTTATTTTTCGAATGAATCTACACCCAAGGAGAAGAGCTTTAGATCCATCTCATGCATATGCAAGGTATGATCAATTGATGTAATATTTTCTTTGACTTATGATAGAATTTACCTTCTTTCCCCACTATATTTGTGTGTTTTTGGTTTAATGTTGATTTTCATGCTTTGGTCTCATTGAAAAAATCAAATAGCTCAAAAATGTTTCCATCTTGTTTTAGAAATATATATCTAGGGTTTTTCAATGGAAAAGTATAGAAGGTGTTTTTTCTTGTCTTATGTGCAAATCACTTGGAGCTATTCCTCATCCTTATGGTCCTCTAGTTCAAATTTATGTTTGGATGATTCATTAAGGAGAACAAGTTTGTGGGTTTTCCTATTCACTTTTCTCTCTCAAATCCCTATATTAATTTCTTGTTTTCTTGGGTCGATAAGTAAACTCCATTTTCTTCTTGTATGTCACTAGCATATCAATCTAATAGTGGGGACTAGGTAGTACTCAAAGTACAAACACTGCCATCAACACGTGTGTAATGAGTGGAATTTTATTATGGCCATGTTGAAGTCCTCAGAGTTTGCCTCTTCTTTTTTAGTGTTGTTAAATCTTTATTTAATGATGTTTTTTTCTTGTCTCTCCATTTATATATGTATGTATGAACACATAGGAATATTTCCATCCTTTAAATAGGGTTTTCCCTTGACCCTAACCCTATATCTGATTTTTGTGGAAGAACTAGGATAATTTTATATATTAAGGTGCTCTAAGGATTCATCAAAGGAATTCTAGTACCCAAGCATAGTATTGTTGGGAAGCCATTTATTGATAAATTTTTGGATAAATCATTCCCCCGCCTTGCAAAATTCTTGAAGATAAATATTACTAGACACCATGGAGTGACTTTTGAATTTTTGCGTCACATATTGGTCCAATAATCAATGGGCCAAAAACTAATTCTATGGATATAGTTGGTGTCTAATTCCTAGCTAGATTGAAGGCCAAAGGTGGTTTTGGATTTGTCTAAGACAAGTTTTCAAATGTTTATGTATACCCTTTTCTTTCCGTAATTATACTAAATAACTTTGGGAGGTGGTCTAAATAGTTGAAAATAAAATTGGGAAATGGATCAATAAACCATGGATTTAGTAGAGAAATTTTAAATAAATATAAAACTACTTCCAACAACCCATGTTTTATATAAACAAATTTAAAAGCTATCCCGGCACCCATTGTTAAGTCTTGATCACCACAGGGAGACAGAGCTAGCTCGGCTCAACACTCTTCATGCAAAACAAAGGATACCACTGTCATCCCTAGCTTGATGCTCAACACTCTTCGTGCAGAACATATCCCGATATGAGCAACCCTCGAAACTCTTCACCTCAAACATATCCCAACAAGAGAGACAAACTAGGAGACAAAGGGGATTTCCATCCTTAGCTCGAGCAACATTGGAGACAAAGGAGACCGCGGTCAACCCTAGCTCGAGAGAAATTGGAGACAGAGGATACTGTCAGCCCTAGATCAAGGGACATTGGAGACAAAGGAGACTATCATCCCTAGCTCGAGTGACATTGGAGATAGAGGATCCCTAGCTCAAGAAATGTCATCAAAATCAGTAAGTGTTTCTCCCTGTTCTTGAGTCATCAACTGCATTTCATGCTGGTATCATAGATGTGCATTTCTCCCTATTGGTATCATGTTGGTATGACATATGTGCATTTCTTCTTGCTATTGAGTCAACAACTCCATAATCCATTAGTCTATCTTTCCTGGTTGGGGGAGGCACAAAAGAATATTTCCATCCTTCATACACCCACTTAAATAATTGACCATTTGACACGATGGTTTCTCCCTCAACCRTTTGACCATGCCCTCGATGGAAAGTGAAACCATAAGCTATAAACAATCATGGAAATATATTTAACATCCTAGGGTTGCATTATGAGATGGAACAAAATAATGATGAAACCCTAGATATTGATAACAATTGTTTGTTTGGTCGTAATAAGAGTGAAAACCATGTCAATATGGTCATTGATGGGGTAAATTGAGCACTAGGGTTTCTATCATTAATGGGTTAAAGGGATGAGGCAACCTCTACAAATTTCAATGAAAAAAAATTAAATAAAATGGTCATGTTTACTCTCAAAGGAGTTGGGATGGGACTACACCAACCTAAAATAGAATAGGAAATTCCTGGAAGAAAACAAGAATCAAACTAATTGGAAAAATAATATAACAACAAAGAAAAACAAGGAGGAAAATATGGAAGGGGAAGTTATCGTGAGAAAACTTACAAAATTGGGGAAGACTTGAAAATTTGGAAGTGAGCTTGTTAAACAACTTCAATGTGGGTTTCAAACAAATTAGCAAAAATAATATTGTCTTCAAGTCGAGACCTGGGATGCTTAAGCCACTAGTTCTATGAAATACACAAGTGAAATATCTAGATGAAATATGTTGAACGCTCCTAAAATGCCCAACATCAAAATATATGAAACCACTTCTCTAAGAATCATGCCTCCCCTCTTTTRATTTCAAGAAAATAATATTTCCTCAAAATAGGCATCTTATTTTGATTTTTGTATCTAACTCCACTAATATGCCCTATTTTTGAAACATATGAGTTATAGGATCTAGATATGGCATCAAAATGACCAGGGAAGCAAAAGGACCTAGTGATTGAGCATAGTCCAGATAGGGAGGGAGTGACAGAGCTTGATACATAAGTGGGTATTCCTAGACATGTATATTGAGATACTTAGCATAGTATGGGCATAGAAACAACAAAAAAATGGTGTGAATTATACCATATGTTCAAGGAGGATACCTTCCTTGAACTTCCTCTTCTTCCCAGTGAGGCAAGTCCAGATGCTAGTTTCTACCAACAGATTAAGCAATCAAGACTACACAAGGTCACAACCAAGACTGGAGTGTTTCCATATGTTGAATTCATCTCGTGGCTTATAAAAAATTCAAATATCGAAGATTGATTAGTTAGGGATATTTTTGAGAAAGATATTGCTTCATTTCAACCCTTAGTTCTTGAATTTTTCTACAAGTTCCCTCAATATATTGTATACCTAACTGAGGAATGTATGTTGCAATTCCCTTTGAACTATCAGTATCTCTTGAAAGGATGGTGGGTCAAACATAAAGTATTAGAGATAGAAGAATGGGGACTTATCCCACTAAAAATTTAAGAACACCATTCAAGATCACAATGGCTCTAATGCATCAGTTGTAGAGAGAGGAAGATGCCACCCAATTCAAGGAATCCTAGGTGCCAATGATTTATGTTATTAATCAGACTAGCACCATATTCAATTAGGTCTCCATCTAGTTTGCATCAATGGCTCAAGTTGTCTCTAAGGTCAATCATACAACCCCATGCATGCATCTAACATTTTTTATGTTTTCTTATTTACTTAACACTACCTACGTGGTGAACGGTTTTCCAAGGATGGGATGGCAGTGGTTGCCCATGGAGGCACCAATACATGTATACTACCATATTTTATGGGAGCATAAGTTTAAATTACATTACATGAATATTTGTGAGAAGTCCATTGCTCCCATTTACAAAATAATATTTTTCAAACTTGCAAGATGAATGACAAAAAAGGCCATGCAAGCAATTAATGAAGTGGGTGACCGGTATGTCACAAATTGGTGAACGTACATTGGGATTTTTGGAGCCATCAAAGAACCCCATATATTACCCAAATTCATCCCTGATAAGTTGTCTTTACATGAGGTGGCTTACCAAACATTCTTGTATGAGGTTAGGACATCACTTTCCCATGACAAGAAAGCATTATGGCCCATGGGCTTATGGGATCAAAGATATCCGAGGGGGATTTTTGGAGCCACCAAAGCACCCCATTTGTTGCCTAAATTCATCCCTGAAAAGCTAGCTTTAGAAGAGGTGGTAAACCAGACATTCATGCACATGGTAGGGGCATTACTTACCTACGACAAGAAAGTGTTACGACCCCCATTTCCCTTTCATATAGTATCAAAGTTCTCCAAGAAGTAGTTGTAGAGGATGAAGTTATGGATTTGGAGAAGAAAGGTTCAAAAGGCATGATCCATTGAATACAATTGACCACACATGTAAATATAGATGGACTTACCAAAATGAAGTGTGGTAGGAGGAAGAAGTGTACAAAATACCCACTGTTATCGGACTAATCGGTAGGTGCGGACACTAACAGATCTCCCTAGATCCACCTGGATCTAGAACAAAATAGGATAGCGCATGACTCTTTCTCTAAGTTATGACCATTGAAATAACTAGTAACGAGGAACAAGTGACATACCTTTGTATCGCTTCCTAGGGTCTTTGTTGCTCCCGCTTCACTTCGGTGCTCTCGTGAGGTCAATACCAAGACAACACAAACCAACCAAAGTGAAGATAGAAAAATGTATTCAATTGGCAACTTATGTGTATGATCAAGGAATTACACAATAAAGTAAGAATGACTTTATGGGAAAAGGGCATGCCACTGTATCATATTAATCTAAAGTAGAAGATACAACCTGATCTCCTTGATGTCGCAAGATTCCTTTCAGTGACTCTTGGTTCCAACACACACACTTCCTCGATCCTTGCATGAAGAAGATCCAATTTATCTTGATAGACTTGTTGGGTTCAAGATCCTATTCAAGTTGGGTTCTTCACACAATTCCTTCACCAATTCTCCAATTAATATTGCTTAACCTTTTCCATGAGAATACTGTCAATATATAGGATAGGATGAGATGGTTACATGGTTGAGAATGATCCCACCAAATCAGGGAAACTAGTAAAATGATAACCATTCGAATGCCAACCCATTCTCTAGAAGATTCCCTTCTAGAACCATCGAGACTTCATCTTTTTCCAAGCTTGAGAACAAGTTTTCACCCTATATATATAGCACAGTGTGAGAGGTTTGCACCCTAGCTGAAGGTAGCCTGCGAGAATAGGTCATTCTCACACCCTAGGCTATAAGCAACCTACGAACTCTCTTCAAAAATATGTTTTCTAGGAAGAGATGAATGTCACTTTTATCAGGAGAAAGTTCTTGTTGGGAGCCTGAGTATACCATCATCAATACACCATCAACATGACCAAAATCATGGGAAATAGAATGCCCCCCAAAGTATGAGGCCAAAATCAGTGACAACCGAAATACTTTGTAAACTGCGTGTGTGTGTCGGAAACCAGGAGTGCACCTAATTGGAAACCTACGAACAACCAAGCATATACAGAATATCATACTAGTTCCGAGGTAGGCATTCTCATACTTAGATCACAGATGGATGACATTATAAGCATAGGTCATGGCCACCAATCATACACTGTGGATCCATGCCGTCAAAATATTGCATAGCCACCAGGAATACACTATGGATCTATGCAAGAAATTCAAATTGAGACGACATAGCCATGAGACATACAAAGTGGATCTATGTGTTAGAAAATTATACATGTTCCATCACAACCTGGACCAAAGAGATGAGATCCAGGGTCTTCAACCCCATCGCCCGAAAGTATGAATCTAGCCATGTGATTACATGTGTTGAAGTCGAACATGGTAGAAACCACTTGATTACCGATCATTGATTAAACCGTTAACAAGTGCGAGGGAAATCACCATTAATGTTAATGACTCCCAAGGTACACTAGTACAATCCACCGAATGTGAATGAATGAGTTGAGGTCAAACATCCGACGGAATCTTTCGATCAGGGGTCAATGATGTAAACCCACTGTCGAAAGCGAGGAAACCTGCCATTGAGGAATGGAAGTTCCAAGGTACCAAAGAATTTCTAAGTCTTGTTTCTGGATAATGAGTTGGAGTCGATGGAACAAACTCGCCACAGGAGGGCCTTGTTGTATCCCCCATCAATGACATGAAATGAGTAACAGATTTTGAAGGTGAAACAGAGTATGATGTAAGTTGGACTAGACATAGGGAAGGCCAACACAGAGAGAATGGACAACTGCAGATGGCCGACTCAATAGAGGTTTTGGATGGACTTCTCTTGAACATATGAACGACATGACCAATGATTTGGTAGAATTGACTCAAAGATGACACAAAGTATGACCTTGTAGCAAATTGAATGAGAGACAAATGGATATCCCAAACTGACTTCAAATAATGAATAGGGGGGTGTCATGTTCAAGAGTGACACTTACTTCCAATCAATATAAATACGAAAACACATCCCTTTCCCAAATTTTCCCCCACCATTTCTGGCAAGTACCTCTTTATTTTTATGCAAGATTGAGGAGGATAACATATGCTTGTTGATGTAAGCTCATCCTTCAGATGAGTCCTTCAGAGTATGTTTGACGAACCCTAGGAAGGAGTGGTTCGGTCCCATTATGGGTCTATTGATGTTTGTTTAACGAGTCCAAGGATAGAAAACTCGAAGGTTTTTCATGATTATAGATTTTGGAAAAACACTTAAAAGAGAACTCTCTCAGTTTCTTTTTTGTAAAATAGTCTGATGAGACCGAAAAAGAGAAAAATTATTGCCCAACAGACGCTTTCTTCAAATACTTTAACAAGCGTGAAAATAGTAAGGTCGCTCGATGATCTTTTCATATTTAGAGAGTCTGAAAAGAGCTTAAAGAGAACTCCAGGGGGGGTCCTTTCTCGTATAACCTTGTTGAGCCTGAAAAAGTGATAAAAGTGTGCTTGATCACGTTCTCATGTATTTTTGAGCGTCAGAATGGACAAAGACCAAGCTCGAGGTTTTGTACAAAAACCATAAAAAACAATCAAAACATGCGATGAAGAAGAGAAAAAATATATGTATCCCTGTGCATGAACATCGAGGTCGTTACGTCTACAAAAGTTGCACTCATAAGGGTATTAGGGATTAGGTTTAATAAATAAACAATTATAAAAACCAATAACAAATGGTAAAAGTAAATATAAGTGGGTAAAAGTTCTTTTTACCATATTCATTGTACCTTTGCCAATATTTTAGTCCAAAACCCCTCTTTTGCCCTTGAACTTCGGCATTCGATTATGGGAGGTACGAGCATCCATTCGATGAACTGTCTCTGGCAGTGAGGTAAGCTTCTTGTCCTCTATCTTTTCATGGTTCAATTTTTCATTTTCATTGGCAAAAATCATGTTTTTGAGTTTGTTTTAGGGGTTAAAGTTGTGCTCATCCATTCTCGCAGGCCATCCACACGGGACCTGCAAGAATGCCTCATTCTCGTAGGTGGTCCCAAAGGCACCTACGAGAACCTCACACTATGCCTAAAGTGAACCTACGAGAACCGGAAAGTGGAAAATTTTTAAAGTTTTTCTCAATGAAAAAGATACTAAGTGTTGAATAGAGTTATTGACTTTCTTCTTATGTTTCTTATGCAGGTATTTGGCTATCACCATGGTTCTGGAATGGCATGAAAGAGAGCATGAAAAAGATGATGCTATTTCCGGGAATCATCCGACCACCGTTTTCGCTTTGCAAGACTTTGGTCTCCTGAAATTCTTTCGTATCCTGGGTATGAGGGCCAAAGTCAGGTTATTGGAGTACCTTGTGCATATGTGGGACCCAAACCAACAAGTATTCCATGTAGGGGTCCACACATTGTCCTTGTATATCGAGGACATTTACTTCTTGATAGGACTGTCATGGTGTGGGTACCATGCAATCCTAACTGTTAGCATAGGTGGTGGGCTGCCCATGAGTGAGTAGTGTCGTTTGCACTGTGTTCCAGAGGCGGAAAGGAGCAAAGGGAAGGTAGCCATTTGGGGAGTGCAGGATTTGAACCTTCACACTATTTTGTTCACCATTGCTCGTATGGATGGGAGCGTTGCTCCTCACATGGCTCTCCAGAAATACTTTCAGTATGCCATAGAGTGTACTGAGCCTCAGGTTTTTAATTGGGCAGACGAAGTCCTTCATAGCATGAAGAGGTAGTTAACTAAATGCAGGTAAGGCAACCTGAAGCAATTCGGGTACGGGTCTTTGTTGGTGTCCTTCTATCTTGAAAGGGTTCCCTTGTTGAGGCTATAGGTTGAGTGGGGTTTACTGGCTCCAATAGATCCAAGAATGTTGAGGTGGTGTCAGCTCATGGCCTGACACGTAGCTGGACCAATTATAAAATACAATGATGCCTTCTTCGACTGGTTGCGACCACAGATGTTTATGGTCGATGATTATGCCTATGTCGGGTTGGAATTCCAAGGAGATCTGGATTTGGCCTTGCCTGAAGGCACTCAGTGGGGGGATCTTGGTAAGAATTACACATTTTTTCTTTTTAAATGCTTTTGTGAATTTTATCATATGCAAGTGTTTTTATGTTCGTCCAAGGTCTAATTGCAAAATTCTTTTTTGATGACACAGACGTGGGGCCTTACCGACCACCTGGTACCTCTCCTATTAAGTGATGAGGAGAGGTGGCTCCAGTGCCATGATGGGACACCGAAGATTATTAAGCGGTGGAACAAAACCTAGAGGGTTTGACAACAGACATTCCAGACATGCCCCTTGGAGAGGTTCTGCGACGTTATCAACGTCATACAGTAGGAGCGTCAGAGTCCATTGGACGACTGCTTCATAGGGTTTCCTGGGAAGTCGTGTGTTACCATGAATGTCATCCATGACGTCACTTTGTAGAAGTTATGAGCTTCAGATTTTGAAATTTTGGTCCTCGGACAGAACTTTTTGTAAAAAAAAATTTAATCATTATATATGCATACAGCTTCTACCGGCTCATCTTGTGTTGTGTGAAAATTGATGTGATTGATTTATAAATGACCCAAATGTCTGTCTAATACATAGTTAGCTAATGCATTAATTAATGTATTTAGACATCTAGGAATATGTTTATATTCAATACAATCAAAATACCGTTCCAAGAGGCGAATTCGTAAATACACTCGTAACAAAGTAGGACTTCGAATAGTATAGACATTACTTAACTATAGTACTATGATCTTCGAATCAAGTCGCACAACCAAGTGACGGATACCGAGCAAGATAGCATCGATCAAAAATTCGATAACGACGCTATACTCTACAATATTGTTGGTCGCACGGCCGAGGCACACACCTCGTAAAGAGACAAGTTCATTTGTAAGGGCATAAATTGCCCATGCAGCGGAAGCAAGGTTCTGAGTACTACGGCTAGTGCCATCAGCGAAGCCAATGTAGGGTAGTGAAGACTCCGACATCTGGAAATCAAACAAAACGTCACATAAGGGTAGAGATGAGATAATGAAAAAATCAAACTACAATAACACACAAGAAGTATGATACAATAAAAATATAGGTACTCGTGCACAGGTGATCTTATGCATAGTACTTCTTCAAGTACAACCCATTTTTGGGTTCACTCAAAGGGATACCATCGTAATCTACTAACTCATAAGCCCCTTTTTCCAAAACTCGTCTAACGATATAAGGACCTCACCACATGGTTTCAAATTTTCCAGCTCCTAGCATATCTCGATCTTGTTCGTAGAGGAGAACTAGATATCCTTCAGAGAAAACGCGAGGCTTGACATGTTTGTCATATTCATCCTTGACACATTTTTTCTGGGATTCTATGACTAGGGTAGCATCACGTCGAGTTTCATCTAATCGCATAAGATACAATAGACATTCTTCCTCAGCAGAAGTGTTTGGTAGGAGTTCAACAACTAGTTTTAAAGAGGGTATCTCGCATTCGATCGGGAGAATGGCTTCCAAACCATAAACTAACTGAAAACGTGTAAACCCAGTAGCGGACTTGACGGATGTCCGGTAAGCCCACAATGCCGAAAACAACATTGTGTGCCAACTTGATTTGTGAATCCCTATCATTCGTCGGAGCATGGTTATGAGAACTTTGTTAATTGCTTTGACTTGGTTGTTGGCTTGTGGGTAATAGGGCGTTGAGTTTTCATGGTGAAGACCCAAATTTTCAGTGAGTTTGGACATCATGAAGTTTCTAAAGTGGCTACCGTGATCAGTGGCGATAGCTTGAGGAACACCAAAATGAGCTATGATGTGATTAAAAATGAATAAGGCTGCGGTCTTTCTAGTATTGTCAAATGTCGGCATCGCCTCGGCCCATTTTGTAAAATAATATACGGCTACAATAATGTATCCATGCCCCCCGACCGAGTGGGGGTGACATGTCATGAAATCGATTCCCCGTTTTGAAAAGGGACCAATGGATACCACAAGGTGAAGAGGAGTGGGATGTGACCGTATCTTATGATTATAGGTCTGGCAAGCATGGAATTTTTGGATGACGATTATGCAGTCGTTAAATAAAGAAGGCCAACAATACCCTGCTCGTAAGATCTTCTAGGAAGTAGAATACCCAGACATATGACCACCACAGGCTCCAGAATGGAAGTCATTTAAGGCTTTCTCGGCTTCATCGAACGTGAGGCAGCATCGAAAAACTGAGTCAATCCCACGACGATAAAGAGTATCCCCGAGGATAATGTATTGACGGGCTTGGTAGTGTATTTGATGTCGGTCAGTACTGGACAAATTTGGATGGAAAGTCTGGGTTTGGAGATATATGATGATATCGCCATACCAAATATCATCAAAACTAATGAGAAAAAGGGATTCATCGGGTAATGAATCGGCTGCTACATTTTCTGTTTCAGAATAGGGAAAGTCGCATATCAACTCGGCAAACACTAAGGACTTCTTGGACTTGGCTCATTCGAATTCCAATTCAAACTCCTGGAGTATCACGATCCATTTGGATTATTTTCCCCCTAGCAATTGACGTGTGATAATGTGTTCCATAGGGTTGCAGTTAGAAATCACTGTAGTCTTGCGAGAGAGGATATAGTGCCAAAAGCATTGAATTGCTTGGATGGCTACCAAGGCCAGTTTTTTGACATGTAAATACTTGGTTTCGGTAGGCGTTAGACTTTGAATCAAGTAGTAGATAACATGTTCGTCGTGAGAATCATCCTCTTGGATGAGAACCATACCAATGGTTTAATCTGAGGCTGTGAGATAGAGGAAATAATCACGACTATAATCGAGGGGAAAGAGAAGCGAAGCACGTTTCAGGGACAGTTTCAAAGCTTCGAAGGATTTGTTTGTGATGGTATCCCATATGAAATCAAACCCCTTTTTTAGGAGTCACGTAAATCCACGAGTTATCTCGGCATAGTTCAGGATGAAACGATGAAGAAAGTTTGCTTTCCCCTGCAAACTTTGTAACTGGCGAAGTGTAGAAGGAGGAGGGAGATTAAGGATCACCTTGACCTTTAAAGGATCTACCATAATCCCTTGACATGAAACAATAAATCCTAGAATTCGGCTGGATTTCACATAGAAAACACACTTGTGAGGATTCAAGCTTATATGGTAAAACCGACAGTAGACGAAAATGGCTCGGAGGTGGATTGGATGATCGACTCGGTGCATAGAATGAGCGGTTAAGTCATCAAGATATGGTTGCACAATGTGCTTGATATCATGGAAGGCATAAGACATAGCATGTTGAAAAGTTGCGCCAGCGTTCTTGAGAACGAAAGGGAGTTTCCGATAGGCGAAAGTTCCCCAAGGGAAAATAAAATCTGTCTTATGTTGATCCTCGGGAACAATATTGATTTGATTATATCTGGGGAAACCATCCATCAGAGAGAAGATTTCACTTCTGGCGCAATCGTCGACAATTTGATCGATGAAGGGGGTAGGAAAGTTGTTCTTAGGACAAGCATTGTTGATATCCCTATAATCAATGCATACGCAGATTATGCCTTGTTTCTTGTCAATTGGGACAAGATTGGAAACCCAGTCAGTGAGGGCCACCAGGTAAATAAAGTCGGCTTCGAGAAGTTTCTTGACTTCAAGCTTGATAGCAACTGCTTTAAGTGGGTGAACTAGTCGAAGGCGTTGCCAGACGGGTTTAGCATCGGGGTATGTCTTAATCTCATGTATCACAATGTTGGGGTCGATACCTGACATTTATTCATAGCTCCAGGCGAAGACATCACAAAACTCTTTGAAAAGTGACTAATCGGTAGGTGCAAACACTAACAGATCTCCCTAGATCCACCTGGATCTAGAACAAAATACGACAAGGCATGACTCTTTCTCTAAGTTATGACCATTGAAATAACTAGTAAGGAGGAACAAGTGACATACCTTTGTATCGCTTCCTAGGGTCTCTGTTGCTCCCGCTTCGCTCTGGTGCTCTCGTGAGGTCAAGACCAATACAACACAAACCAACCAAAGTGAAGATAGAAAAATGTATTCAATCGTCAACTTATGTGTATGATCAAGGAATTACACAATAAATTAAGAATGACTTTATGGGAAAAGGACATGCCGTTGTATCATATTAATCGAAAGTAGAAGATACAACCTGATCGCCTTGATGTCGCAAGCTTCCTTTCGGTGACTCTTAGTTCCAACACACACACTTGCTCGATCCTTGCATGAAGAAGATCCAATTTCTCTTGATAGACTTGCTGGGTTCAAGCTCCTGTTCAAGTTGGGTTCTTCACACAATTCATTCACCAATTCTCCAATTAATCTTGCTTAACCTTTTCGATGAGAATCATGTCAATATATAGGAGAGGATGAGATGGTTACATGGATGAGAATGATCCCACCAAATCAGGGAAACCTGTAAAATGATAACCATTCGAATGCCAACCCATTCTCTAGAAGATTCCCTTCTAGAACCATCGAGACTTCATCTTTTTCCAAACTTGAGAACAAGTTCGCACCCTAGATATATAGCACAGTGCGAGAGGTTTTCACCCTAGCTGAAGGTAGCCTGCGAGAATAGGTCATTCTCGCACCCTAGGCTATAAGCAACCTGCAAACTCTCTTCAAAAATATGTTTTCTGGGAAGAGATGAATGTCACTTTTCTCAAGAGAAAGTTCTTGTTGGGAGCTTGAGTATACCATCATCAATACACCATCAAGATGACCAAAATCATGGGTAACACCCACATCTCTGGATGAAGTGTATTTTAGAATTAGGAGTAACAACCAAGAAAATAGAGATAAGAATAAGGAACAAAGAGGCAAAGAAAGAGTAGAAAAGGAGAGACTTGAAAGTCAAGGAACAACAACAGAAAATGAAAGAGTGGACTAAGAAGATGAATAATTAAGGCCTCAAAAAGAAGCTAAGGAAAGGAAAATAAATGAAGATCCAAGGCTGGAAAGAGAGGAAGAAGCTAGAAAAAAGAAGAGGGAAGAGGAAGCAATAAGAAAGAGAGAAGAGAAAGAAAAGAAGAGGGAAGTGGAAGAAATAAGAAAGATATAAGAGGAAGAAAATAAGAGGGAAGAGGAAGCATTGAGAAAGAGAGAAGAGTAAGAAAAGAAGAGGGAAGAGGAGGCTATAGGTTCAAAACCTATGGACACTAGTACTCCCTATTTGGAGACTATGTGTAGCACCCCATATGCATCCTTAATAGGGGGCCATTTCCCTCAGGGTGAGCTTGGATTGGGAGAATCCACCCCTTCCAAGTCGGATGTAGTGGCAATTTTGGATTCTTTCATTTTTTACAAGACAAAGGGTAGAGTAGTGAAGCAATCATATAAGAAAACAAAGCTACTAGAAATTCACAAACTCACGGTTAGCACTAGTGAGACACCATTGATGGCCAATATGAGAAAAAATCTTATTTCCATAACATCCACAGGTGTTGATTTCTAACAAAGGATATTCCAAAATTTAGTATCTAGAATCTAACAAAGGATATTAAAGAATATAAACTAAAGGTGGAAAACATGGAGTAGGAAGTAGCACATTATAAAGTAGACATGACCAACTTAGCAGAGTTCAAGACTTGTGCCTTCGAACTCCAAGAGGAACTCATCAAAGTCCAAAAGATAATGGACACTAATCTGGAAGTGTTCCAAGATCATGCCACCCAGTTTCTTACTTACCATGAAAATGTTAATGATAAGAAGGTGGTGTTGTATGGAGTGCGACTTAGCATGGACAACTAGATCCATCAACAACTTCAATATTTTCTCAATTTTGGTTGCAATTGTCTCCATAACCCCCTACAATAACTCTTGGGCTCATTTTTGTGTGGAAACTATCTTGGGATTGTATTCAAGTTGTTCATATGGTGTCGTAATGGCCAATGGTTACATAAACAATGGTTTAGGAATCAATGTAGATTCCAAATCTTCTATCCTCCTTTTCAACTTGGTGTTTTACTCTACTTGCTCCAAATTGGATTTAGTTTATCATTGAATTAATTTCACATGTGTTATTCATATATAATTTGATGCCTTTTTTCATGGATCCACTTGCTTGGAACTTGTTTTGAGGAAGACATCCACCATTTGAGGCCATTCTGCACTTTTCCATGCTTTGTTTGGCGGGATGTTTCTCTTGAAGGTCTCACACTTTCTATCATTGGAGGTTTGACTTAATTCAAACTTCTAGTTTGTGGAGATGCCCACCTTTGGATGTTACATTTCATACCTTTTATTTCTTGTTGATGGGACATCTCACATTGGGATCATGAGGTTTCATGGTTTTATATCCTAGATGAAGGAAGATGCCCACTTATCCACCATGCCTTCAAAATTGGAATAAGTATGGGAATACGGTTTCCTCATAGAGGTTGTTGTAGGCAGAGAGGCGGTCATGCACATAAGAAATGATATTAGAAGAAAAAGGCTACTAAAACATAACCATATCATAGACTTTAGCCCACACACAGGTTTTCTACATTGCATCCACAAAATCATTCATAAGGTACTTGCACTAGTTGAGTGTGCTGCTCTACATGCATGCGATTGCAATGGAAAAAGTGTCCAAAGTTCATTCCCCTAAGCTAAACTTTCTCATTATTCGACAATTCAAAAGTTGGTAGGCCATTTTAACAACTAGAATTTTAGTGTTCTTTATTTATGCATCTTTGTTGCCCCATGTGGTGCTGTATTTTAAACACACATATCATTTTCTCCTTTATTCATAGACCTTTTTTAATCCTACAAAGCTTTTGAAACATCTTGAACTATGCTAAAAAAACCCGTTAAATCCATGATTTTTATGGCACTACCCTAACGTCCCATTAGGTAGTTAGTGAGTAGTTACTCAATGTAAAAGGGTCATCTTTATTAAATAAGTCCCATTAAGTGGTTGATACTCATTAGCAATGGAGCCACACATGATTATGGTTTTTCTATAAAGAAACTATTTGTAGAGATAGTAGGATATGCAATGTTTTGTCAAGGGTTGTTATTGTATTGGAGCTTCTCTAAAAGGATGTTGCCCCCTGGAAGAGGCCCATGAACATTGGTCTCTCTTTTATGGTTTACAAGTGGTATGAAATCTCTTTCCTATGCCATCACATGCCAAAATGTAGATTTTTTTTATATGCTAGATATGTGTTCCAACATCTTTACGCAACTAAATGCAACTATATGCAACTATGTTGGTACTATATTGCAACTTATGCAACTATATGCAACTTATGAAACTATATTGCGACTGTCGCAACAATATGCAACTATATGCACCTAAGAAGATTTAAATAGGACCTAAAAACCTTACGTTCTTTCCCTAACCATGGATAAGACCTAAGTTCCAAAACATACCTTATGAAACTTATGCAACTATATACAACTTATACAACTATATTGGTGGAAAAAGTACTTATTTCTTCTACAAGTATTGTTTGACATACTCCTCTCCACATGCCTCTGAGTTTGTCGTTGGATTGGAGAAGTCTTCTTGACATTCCTCCTTTGAAATAAACATATCTTGTGTCACATGGTTTTATTTTCCCAACAAGATGCCACTTGATGGTATTTCTTCCCACATAATGAACATACCTTTTATTACCAATAGTTAGTAGTNCTATGGCCTTTCTTCCCATAGTAGTGACAAACAAGGATGTATTGTTTGATGCAAACCTTTTGGTCTTATTCTCCTTCTTGCCTTTGTCGATTGGATTTCTTCTTCTTTTGAGTCACGGTAAAGGATAAGTTTTTGAGCTCTTCTCATCACTACCCTTCTTTGATCCACCAAAAGAAGGGCGAGGTAGTAGTGGAATACCACCTTCATCGACTAAATTTTTTTCTATTGATGAGTAGGCCAATTATTCTACATCCTTTAGCTTCAAAAATGTGGTCTTATTGTTTGTGGCATTTTTATTTCCACCATTGAAACCTAGGTCTTTGTAATATACCATTATCAACCCTTTGAACTTGATCTTACTTATATTGTAATCACTCGATGAATTTTTTGATTAGATCAAACGATCCTCCTCATCTTTAATACTAACACAAATTTCTCTAAGTTTTGCAATGTATTATTCCAAAATATTTGCATCCTCGCCTCTAAAAGTAATCTCCCCTGCATGCTTCCATTCTTGTCCCCATATTGAAATCAATGAGATATTAAGAACTTAGTATTTAAAACAAATATTGGCACGATAACTTATCTTCTTGTTTTAACGAGTGTAGGTACCTCCAAATAGGTATCTTTCGGATCTATCTTCCTCGAGTGATGATCAAGATATAGTAAGAGAGGTTGAAAGTGAGACATGTTGTACTAGATCTACTGGTTCTAGATCAACTAGGTTGGAAAAGGTAAGAAAAATATTTCATACCCGCATGCAATTTTTTAATGCCAACAGAGGGTCGTGTAATTATGATGTTGAGAGCATAGGTGACATTGAGTTTCCCTTGAGGTATAAACATCTAGTGCAACAATGGGCACCTAAGGAGCTACCTGAAGTGGACACAAATTTCTTCATTGGTGGGAGGATGTATCGTAGTGCTCCTTCGTCCTTACATGGATTGGGGTTATTTTCCATGGATGGCATAAAGGTCGGCTATGGCACTGTAACTGAATTGATAGAGTATGTTGAACCATTATACAAATACAATCACTGGTTGATGTTGGTCCGATATACGCAAAGTATGCGGAGATACGGAGTTGCCGCAAATTATATACAACTACTAGATAACAATCAAAATAAAGGGGAAACTATGTATATTGATGGAAGACCAAAATATACTGGAAACATTGCGGGATTTATAAATAGTACACGACCAGTGGCGACAACTAAGAAACCAAATTGCATATTTGAGGCACACGAAGGAAATCATATATTTGTATGTGCAGCAAAAACAATAGTTCCAGGTGAAGAGTTGTTGATCGATTGCAACTTAAATCAAATAGATGGAGAGGGTGACTGTGGAAAGGCACCCACAACGCCTCACTTGGTAAATGTTAAATACAGTAAACAATTATGACTACAACAACTAAATTTCATAAATTTCATTATTTTTTTTTCTGTTATTACTGCAATATTTCATTTTCTTAATGTTACAGGTGAGTTTCCTAACTTTTATTGATTGATTTATTGTGTCAACATCTGTCCAGGGTATTGACCATGGTAGAAAATCACCCGATACATCTCTCCAAGGTGACCGTGGTAAGGCAACTATAGTGCCTCGACAGGTAAATGTTAAATACAGTAACAACTTAGGACTACAACAACTAAATTTCTGAAATTTCATTATGTTTTTTCTGATATTACTCCAATATTTCATTTTTTAAATGTTACAGGTGAATTTCATAACTTTTGTTGATTGATTTATTGT
>JZKD02S1901731.1:1044664-1063050 GCA_000966675.3 Picea glauca | reverse complement strand
TGTAATATGGCATTACCATATTACATTGTAATATGGCATACAATATGGTATACCATATTACAATGTAATATGGTAATACCATATTTCATGTAATTTTTTTTTTTTAAACTTAAAGTCATCGTCCCAATATCGATACAAGTTAGTTGGAAAAAAGTTTACTATTTTACCACAACCATCGCTATAGCGACGAAACTTCGCCGTAATTTTACAAGAATTTTCGTCGCATATACAACATGTGCGTCATAAATATGGTTTTGAGATATTTCACTCGTCGATATTACCACGGATTTTTGTCGCAAGTTGCGACGGTTTTTCGTCGCACATTCAACAACTGCGTCGTATGTTATTGGCTTGGCATAAATTTTCATCCCAATTTCGACGAAGTTTCATTGTAATTGCCACATTTCTTCGTTGTTATTGCGACAAACTTTCGTCGTAATTGTGGCGATGCAGAGGGTTAACCGATATTGAAGGTGGTGACACATGGAGAGTGAATTTTGTTGATGTTTCCACACACACCTGGATCGTGGATATAGCGACAAAATTATTTCGACGAAAAAAAATCTTGGCTTTTGTGGAAATTGTGACGGATAAGTGTGGAAATATCAACGAAAAACCATCACATATTTGGTCATATGTACTAGAGAGGCCATGGATGAAGAATTGGATAAAATAGAGAAGAATGACACTTGGGAATTGGTTCCAAGATCAAAGAATAAGAATGTGATTGGCACAAAGTGAGTATTCATAAATAAATTGAATAAATATGGACACGTTACAAGGAACAAAGCTATATTGGTATGTAAAGGATACGCACAGGTTGAAGGAATCAACTTTGAAGAGAAATTTTCCCCCGTTGCCAGAATGGAAGAAATCTGATTGATTTTATCTTATGCATTTTCTAAGAATATTAAAGTGTATCAGGTGGACGTGAAATTTGCTTTTCTGAATGGGGAACTTGAAAAAGAAGTCGACATAGAACAACCATAATGATTTTAGTTATCGAAGAACACAAATTACTTGTGCAAATTGAATAAGGCCTTGTATGTTCTAAAACAAGCTCCTAGAGCATGGTACTCTCGACTATATAAATATCTACATTAGGCAGGGTTCAGAAAAGGAAGTACAGACAACAAACTCTACATCAAGATAACTCAAGATAGTATTTTATTAATTGAAGTTTATGTTGATGATATTATTTTTGGAAGTAATGATGACAGGTTAAGCCAAAAATTTGCAAAGGATATGCAAAATGAATTTGAAATTCCATTACTTGGAGAACTATCCTTATTTTTGGGTCTTCAGATATGTGAAATAAACCAAGGAATTTTTATTTCTCAAACTAAGTATATCAGAGAAATGCTAAAGAGGTTCAGAATGGAAGATTCCAAACTAGTTACCACTCCTATTCAAACCCGTTGCAAGTTGAGAAAAGATGATGATTCAAAGTTTACAGACCATAGGCAATACAGGTGAATGATTGGTAGCTTACTATATGTGACAACATCCAGAACAGATGTAATGTAGGCAGTTGGACATTTGGCATGATTTCATGCAACACCAAAGGAATCACATGTCATAGCACTGAAGAGGTTTTTTAGATATCTCAAAGGAATAAAATATTTTGGATTATGGTATCCAAAAGGAAAGGATCTATCACTTATTGCCTACATAGATGAAGATTGGGAAGGTTTCATTGATGATTGACGAAGCACCAGTGGAGTAACGTTCTACTTGGGTGAGTGTTGAGTATCATGGCTAAGCAAGAAATAATCATCAGTATCCTTATATGCAGCCGAAGAAGAATATGTTGCAACAACAACATGTTGTACATAGGTTTTATGAATGAAACAATCTCTGAAAAATATATAGCTTAAGTATGATGAGCCCATTCCAATCTATTGTGATAATACAAGCGCCATCAGTATCTCAAAGAACCCGGTGATGCACTCCAAGATGAAGCACATTACAATCAAGTATCACTTTCTATGGGAATAGGTTGGAGAGAAGAACATCAAAGTTGAATATGTGGGCACAAAAGAACAATTGGCAGACATATTTACAGAACAACTTCCATGGGAATCCTTTTAGTATCTTTTCCAAAGACTTGGAGTAATTTCTACTACAAAATGAATGTTTTTGAATGCTTATATTATATGTATTAGATTTACACAAGGAAGCACCATAAAGAGGACAGTTTAGGTCAGGAGATCAGTTTCAGGAAGAGTTCATTCAGGGGGAGTATCCCCAAGGACAATTCAGTTAGGCGGATCAGCCCCAGATGGAAAGATACCTTTGCCATTGATGACAAAGGGGGAGATATTTATCATATGCAGAGCATCGAGGCATGGTTCCAGGGGGAGGTATGGTCATAGGAAGAGCATAAGTGATCTGACTTCAGTATTGCATGACATGAATTCAGTATTGCATAAGAGTGTTGCCATCAATTCCAAAGAGGGATATTGTTGATTAATTGTGTTGGTTGTCATTGAAGTCAACCCTTTCAGAAATTTAGGTAGAACAAAGGTTTGGGTAATGAACCCAAGTTTGTTTGATGGATAATGGTATGAGTTTTGATATATTTGCAGGTAAAACTATTCTAGATGGATAGTAAATGTCATGCCATTTCCAGTGGCATGTGGAACATCACATAACTCCTCACGGTTAGAGATTTATGGCCATGTGAAGTTGGAGAACCCTCATAAGTCATCTAGAAGCCCTGAAAAGACAAATTATTCAAAGTGTTCGCAAAGAAGAAATTATTTAAATAATAGTGAAGTAATGAGTGTACTATAATTCAAAGAGGATGCAAAATAATTTATTTAAATAATAAATTTAATGGAGAAATTACTAATTATGGAAAGTGGTTAAGTTAAGTTGACAAGTGGTTATAAGTGGGTTAACCCTAAAATAAGGAAAGTGGGTTAAGATGGTTAGAAGGTAACCCCTTGAGGAAGCTACATAAAAGTATAAATAAGATTCAAGGGTCTCTCATTCAAAACACACTTGAATATCGTTGAATATATATTTTTGTGAAATGTTATCTGGGAATGTATTATTTATAGAGAAAAAGTGCATTAGAAAAAGTTCTACAGGAAAAGTGTGGCAGAAAAGGTGCAATGGAAAAAATGTGGCAGAAAAACCATGGAAGAAAAAATTGCGGCAGAAAATGTGCAGCAAGAAAACTGTGGCAGAAAAAGTGTGGCAGAAAAAGTGCAACGAGAAAAGTGTGGTAGAAAAAGTGCAGTAGGAAAACTACGGAAGAAAATGTGCGGCAAGAAAAGTGTGGTAGAAAAACTGCAGTAAAAAAATAGCAACAATAAAAGTGGGACAGGAAAAGTGCAGTAGGAAAACCGCAGCAGAAAAATCGCGGTAGTGGATTTGTGGAAGCAAAACCGCGGCAACATAACACTACAAAAAAAAAGGGTATGGTTTTCATATGTGTGGTGTTGAATTTATGAATCAAGTTGAGGTTTTTTCTTGTAAATATGTTGGATGTCTTCTTGGGAGTTTATGGATTGTTGTAGAGTTGATCAGAGGAAGATCTACTGAAGTTTAGTATTGGTTCATGTTTGAGGTATTTTGGTTGAGGTATGTTGCTGAAGTTATTGGTACAAATAGAGGTTGTATAACAGTGAGGTTCTAACACATTGTTTGAGGTATAGACTTGTGGTATAGTGTTTTAAGTATATGTGATCAAATCAGATTGGTTGATGAGTATACAGTGACAGGTTTCTCAGTGACATATTTAGTTTCTACATTTGAGGTATATGTGATCAGATCATATTGGTTGATGAGTATATAGTGATAGATTTCTCAGTGACATATTCAGTTTCTACATTTGGTACTTATATTTCAGAGCAGTTTGACGGGGCAAGGACAGGTGGTTGTGTCTACCTTCCAGTTGTATTCAGAGAACATAGGGGGCTATAGCCTCCTTTTGGTTGTAGCCAGAGAATTGGGGAGTTGGATGTTCCCTCAGGCTGTAGCCTGAGAAACTAGGGGGTTGGAGCCTCCTTCCAGTTGTATATGGAAAACAAAGGAAGTTGGTGATTCCAATGAATGTAATTCTTAAACACATATAACAAAAAACCTTATGTGATTCTCTCTCTCTTTGGGTTTCCACATAAAACATTGGTGTACTGTGTATGTGTATGATTTCTCATTTGTTCATTGTTTATTTACTTTGCAACTATTGGATGATAATGCTACATCGATATAACACTTTCATTTTATGGTGAAAAAGGATTAAATTTCTCTATTACTGATTCACCCCCCTTCTCAATAATCCAACACAAGGAGCACAGTGGGATGCTTCAGGGGAGTCTCTAAAGAACATGACCTCATGATGTTATGTGTTTTAAAGTTTTAATGTATGTAATGTTTTTTTTTTTTGTACAAAGATATTGATTTTTTTAAATTCATCTTGTAGATCGAGGACCAATACGTCCTGATGGTATGTCGTCATATTCTCGGTGTAGAGAAAACCTCGACTTAGAGGCAGGCGATGATGTCGGAGAGCTTCAAGACATGGAGAGGAACCTGATGGGTTTAACCATGGTGGTCCCCCAAATACACCTTTTGGATATCCCTCATCACTTACAAAGACATGTAGTGGGCGTGTTTCAGGGCACGAGTCAATTGCTATGCTAAGTAGTTAGAGAGGTTACTTACTATCATGAGCACCATGCACCACGGGAAAAGTAATAGATTTTCTTGATAGATGTTGTCCTAGATTTTGAGATGATGATGTATAGGCCATGTAGCCTAATATTTTTACCCTTATGTACTTTTTTGGACATATGTATGGCATACGTTTTCTACTTATATACAAATATGTGTGTGTGTGTGTGTGTGTTTGTGTTTTGTCTCAACTACTTATCTCTCCGTGAAATTTTTTCATTTTTTCATTTTTATGTATCCTTGGACCTTTATGGTTTCAAATGTTTATCTATGTGAAAGATGCAAATGTAACATGTAATTTTCTAATGAATCAATGATAACATTAAATTCTCTCAATATATGTTGATAATTGATGAAAGAAAATGACCTTTCATGATGGCGAACTCTTAAATAAAGACGTAAACACTATTGTATTGCAAATAGAATGAATGTGATTCAATTGATGAACCACGAGTTGAGAGTTGATATTTATAATTATATGAGATATAACAAGAGAGGAAACCTCAATCAAAAGTCTGATCATGGTATGATATTCTACAACATTATTGGTTGCAGGACCAAGATAAATCCCTCCTGAACTCACCAACTCGTCAGAATGGTAAGTGGTGCAATTTTTGGGTCTGTCATCTAGAACCATAGACAAATACAAAGAGTATGATAAAGGATATCGATATCTTCGCATTCAAGAAAAAAGCAGGATAAGAAGCTATCAAAGAAAAAAATTATCTCACGCAAAAGAAAATACACACCCCAAAACAAAACATATAGTACATTCATGTACAAAGAACACATGCAGGATTCTCCTAAGCATAGTACTTTTTCAAATAGATCTCATTTTGGGGATCCTTTCAAGAGATTCCATCATAGTCTATTATCTCATAAGAACCTTTTTGTAGAACACATTTTATGAGGTAAGGTACACAACATATATGTTCTAATTTTCCTGCCCCTAGATTATCATGGTCTTGGTTGTAGACTAGGAATAAGTATCCTTCTTCAAAGGTGTGAGTTCTTAAAGACCTATATTATTGAATATTAATACTTTTTTGGATGTCTCATTAATGAAAAAAACATCATGATGGGTCTCGTCAAGTTTCGTTAAGTATAGATAACATTCTTTCTCAGTGAAGGTGTTTCGCAGGAGTTCTATGACTATATTTAAGGATGGAATTTCACATTCGATTGGAAAAACCACTTCTAAACCATATACCAAATGGAAATGTGTGAATCCAATGGTGGTTTTAATGAAATTTTTATAAGCCTAGAGTGCTGAGAAAAATTGTAAATTCCAATTTGTTTTGTTCACCCCCACCATGCATTGAAGCATGGTTTTCAAGGATTTATTAATAGTTTCTACTTGTCCATTGTATTGTGGATAATAAAAAGATTTGTTTTCATGACAAAAACCCAATTTGGCACTCATCTTAGCCATCATCTAGTTCTGGAAATGAGATCCGTGGTCAGTCACGATAGCTTACGAAACTCTAAATCTAGCGATGATGTGGTTGAATACAAATAGAGTAGAATTTTTTCCATCATTTAGGAATGTAGGCATAGCCTCATCCCATTTAGTAAAATAATAGACTAGAATGATAATATAACCATTCCCTTGGGCTAAGGTCAGATTACATTGCATGAAATCAATGCCCCATTTTGCAAATGGGCCAACAAAAATTACTAGATAAAGCGGAGAAGAGTTGATACATTCTTTTTTCTGAAATATTTGACAGGGTGGGAAATTTTTAACATCTTCGATACAATATTTAAATATTGATGGCCAAAAATACCCGACACATAGTATTTTCTGGGCTGTATCCATCCTATAAAGATGACCTCCACATGCTCATAAGTGATAGTCATTAGAGACATGTTCGACCTCTTCATGAGTTAAACACCATTGCAAAATGGTATCAATACCATGTTGATATAGAGTGTCACCAATGATAATATAATATTTAGAATGGTGGTGAATGCGACGACACTCATCTCGAGATACATCAGGTGAAAAGCATTGAGTTTGGAGATATAAGATAATTTGTCTATATTGGGGATTGAACATACTAATGAGGAAAAATTACTCTTCTGGAAGTGAGTCAAAGGTCTCAGTTTTCACATCTGTATCGGGAAAGTCACAAATTAACTCAAAAAATACCAATGATTTCTTGGACATCGATTTAGAAAACTCGAGATCGAATTCCTGGAGAATAACGATCCACCTAGAGTATTTTCCCCCCAATACTTGAGAGGAGTCAAAATGTGATACATGGGGTTTGAGTCAGCAGTAACTGTGGTTTTACGGAGTAGGATGTAATAGCGAAATATTTGAACAATGATTACCACTTCCAAATCCAACTTCTCAGCATGTGAATATCATAGTTTGGGGCCTATGAGGATTTTACTCAAATAGTATACCAATGTTCCATGTCGTCGTCGTCCTCTTGTATTAACACATTGGAAACAATGGAAGTGGAGGAAGCCAAGTAAAGGATATAATCTCTCATATAGTTGGGGGATGCAACAATGGTGTATGCATTAAATCATCCTTGAGAGCATCAAATGATCATTGAGCTTGGTCATCCTAGATGAAAGGGACTTTCTTCTTCAGTAATTGTATAAATCCTTTCCAGATCTCTGCATAATTGTAGATGAAATGGTGTAGAAAATTTTCCTTCCCATACAAACTTTGGATTTGGTTAAGGTTATTGGGAGGTGGAAAATAAAAAATATCTTTCGCTTTTAAGGGATCCACCCTAATCCCATCTTTTGAAACCAGGAAACCTTGTATTATACATGTTTTAAAAAAAACAAAAAAAATTGTGAGATTTCAAGCGTGTTGGTTCTGGAGCCTGATTATCTTCCTGATTCAGAGGTCTTTTATTTTCAGCCATGTTTATACCCCATGAAGTATTTACACCCCAGAAGTATATACACTCTTCCATGCAGGGGAGTGCAAAGAGGTTTTACTCCCTCTGCGGGGTCCAGGGGGGATATCCCCCAGCTGGAGTGTATAGGGGAAAGTGATCCCCCAACAGGGGTTCGAGGGAAGCGTCCCCCAATGGGGGTTCAGGGGTGAAGCCCCCGAAAGAAAAATTTCCTTGTAAAAATATATTGCAATTTCATTGTAAATATGGATCATTCATTATAAGGTCGCAAATCTAACGGTAGAAGTTATGTTAGGGTTTTTTTCCCTAGAAGGAAACCCTCTCTTATGAGGTAAATGTATTGTGGATGTGCATCATAGTGAATATTGTATTCTAAAATAGGAGACTGTGAGAGAAAGAAGAGGAAGTTACAGTGGGTTTGTTGTAGGTTGTATCCCTTCATTTTCTAGATAATAATAAAGGAAGGACCTGACAATTTATTTGGTGGACGTAGCCCACACTAGGTGAACCATGCAAATCTGTGTCTCTATTTTATTGTGTATCTTCTGTGTTTTGTTTCCACATTTGTTTTATTTTATTGCTCCACAGTCATGTTTTTCCAACAAAGCGTATGTTGTAAAATCGACACCTAATAAATATTTATCTCAGATGATCAATGTGATATTCTTGATGAGCTGAATGGGAATGCAAGTCATCAAGGCACGGTTCAACAATATGCTTGATATCATGGAAAACATATAATATAGTCCACTGGAAGGTAGCTCCATCATTTTTAAGGTCAAAGGGTAACTTGTGGTATGTTAAGGTTCCCCATGGGAAGATGAAAGTTGTTTTATGTTGATCATAGGGGAGAATATTGATCTAGTTGTAGCCTCAAAAGCCATTCATAAATGAGAATATTATGCTTCCAGTATAATTATCGATGATCTGGTCAATGAAGGGAGTAGGGTAATTGTCCTTAGGACAAGCCTTATTCAGGTCCCTATAGTTGACACAAACTCTGATTGTCCCTTGTTTTTTTTGTGACTAGAATGATTTTAGAAAACCATTCAATCAAAGGTACAGGATAAATGAAACCATCTTTCAACAACTTTTCTAGTTCTCCCTTTATGGCTGCAGTTTTCCTGGGGTGCACAGGGTGAAGTTTTTGTCGTACATGTTTAGCTCCAAGGTAAAGTTCAATTTCATGGACAATGATTGAAGGATCGATCCCTAGAATTTGTTCGTAGATCCAGGGAAAAACATCATGGAATTCTTTAAATAAGGTTGTGTAAGCATGAATTTATTCAGTTTAACCATTCGCACCTAATTGTATGTTTCCCATGACACCATATTTTTCTAATATGTCAATGGAAATGGTTTTTCTAACATTCCATAAATTTCCTTTGGAAATAGTATTCTTAGTAAGTATCATATATTGAGGGTTACTGGAAATATCATATGGAAATATGGATTTAATATCTTACTCTATCACATCCAAATTTGGGAGAAAATACAACCGATGTTGGTGCTCATCCCAAGGGGACTGTTCTATGCTAAGAATATCCATTATGGATTCATATGATGGAAAAACTTGTAGGAGATGGTCAAAACATGTTGAGTTTAACTAGAATGGAAGAGCATATGAATTTGATGCCACCAATTATTGGTCGTTAGGAGAAGGACATGCATATTGAATAATTTTATATACCTCCTTGGCTCGACTAAGTGGCATAACATTGTTGATCATATCAATTTCTAGTGGACTAGGCATGACCCAGGCATTAGATGATTCAAGGGATTGGTGTGCCATGGTTGAAATCATATTAATCGTTTCATTTTTCTTTGAGTTTTCAGGATTAGGCATGGGGAAATCTCCCATGAGTGAAGAATATTTAAGGATACCTACACCCACACTCCCATAGCTAAGCCTCAAGTCTTCCAAAAATGGGACATTGTTGGTGGTGTGGTCGTGGATATTTGGTGTATAGTAATCCAATAGGTCAATGGTAAAAATATTCCCTTGATGGGGAAATTGCACAAGACAAAAAATTTAAGATGCAACGATCACCATTGCATAAAACCATATTCAACCAAGCAATAAATTATAGTCTAGAGGAGCGTTGACCACTTCTACATCAACGAAAATAGTTTTTACCCCTAGTTCCATGACTAAATGATGAATGCATTTTGTGGATGAGGCTTGAAGCCTCATTCATAAAATGCATTCAGTGTAGTAGGAGACTGATTTAGACAAGGAGAACCTAGGGTATTCCAACAAGATAAAGACATAACACATGTTGAATCTCCTTCATCCAATATATTACGATGGATGCTTTGATTCCAAAAAAAAATTAGAATTTGAAATGCAAGTTGATGAGAGAGTCATTTTTTATAATCTTCCAGGTAAAATGTAATAGTATTGGATGACTCAGGATATATAGCTCCAATGGCCCCCAAGAGGGTTCTACACTGACTAGGATAGTTTTGCATAACCTTGAGTGTCAACATCGCATAGGGTTCTTTTTCCATATCTTCAATGATTTTGTAGTTCTGGGCAGTACAGGTGTTCAAATTAAAATTCGACCATCAGATTGTACTATTGGGTGGATGTAATATTGAGTCAAAATTTAGTTTCTATATCTGGAGAGGTCTAGACGGAGGGTAGAAAAAGTGGACGGTCTGTCGTTCATAGTTCCATTAGCTAAAATTTTGTTACTCATTTTACCTAGAGTTGTATCATATGTATTTTTTCTAGTTTTCAAATATATAGTCTCGTTACACATGAAAATAGGTGAACTTGAGGAAGCATCCCCACTAGGAGGATGACATGTATTTCCTCCTTACAGAGGTGTAGAATTTTGTGCAACCATTATTTTTTTGTTGTGGTGGAAAAGGATTAGTCAAAACAACGGGTTGGGTGTTACATTTTAAAAAAATTGTCACTTCATCACGATCAGGGAAATCCCTAGTGTAGTGATCTTCTCCACACATTAAACATGGATATTTCATCTTTCATTGCGGTTGTTTGTCAACAAAAGGATTTTTTGTTTTCAGACTCTCCAGTTGATTAGAAGTTTTATTATATTTAATTTTATTATTTTTCTTTCCCCTTGGTTGCATAGATGAAGCATATTGGATTGCACTCACATGAGAGGTTTGAACAAGAGAGGCATGAGGGTTGGTTTGAATAGAAGTATGCACCATAGCTGGGGTAGAAGTTGAATGGCTTGTTTTCCTAGTTGGTTTTGTGGAAGACTGGAGTTTTAATGAACCGATGATGCCATCATAATGAGCATCATACGATGGTTTTGATTGATCACTTGAGATATGGGGAGCATGCAGGATTAAGTCATACAATGTATCAGATTGGGAATAAACCAAATCCAGATATTGAGCACGACTAATATCCTGCTCTTCAGAGACAACACCTCCCATTGCAACATCTCTGGAAATGGGGGGTAAAAGTGACTTCATGAACCATTCTACCAATAATTGATCTAGAATGGAAGATTTGATTAACCATATTCACTGCCTCCACTTATGAATATGATAAAAAATGTGAGTGGAAGTGGACTGTCAAAGGGAGGTCAAAATATCTATACCGATTTCATATCTAATCGATACTTGAAAATGGGTTAATAAGTCCATTGCAAGTGAATTAAAGTCACTGAAGAAACCTCATGGTAATTCAATATACCACTTAGTTGTTGATCCCATAACAGTTCACTGGAAAATAAACAACTGAAAATCATCCATTAATGAGTTCGATGAACACCAAATATGGAATGTCATAACATGGTTATTGGGGTATTCCCCAGGTTTACTGTCAAACTTAGGAATATCGAATGGTAATTTGGTGGGAATTACTATCCATAAAGGAGAATTGAGTATGGGATGATTCATCAATGTTGACAAATCTGGAAGGTCTAAGGTGGCTAGAAAAGGTAATTGTTGATTTCTTTGAGGATACTAGTAATACTAACGAGGCATCAAAATGCTAGTAGGAAAATAATTCGGTTGCAAAGTTATTTTATATCCTGATGATCCTCCCATAGGATGTTGTTGGGGAATATATAGGAAGTAAGAGTGAGATTCACCAGTTGAGGAATTTGGGCAACAAAAGCTGGGTTCACTGATTGATTATGAATTCTTCATTTTTTAGGAAAACATGTTTGACTCGATTGACCCCAGGTAGGGTTAATAACACCTGGAAAAGGTTTTCCAGAATAGATTCCTAATGGAGTAGGATTAGAGGGTCCCACTTGAGTGGATTTCCCCCATGAAGTTCCTGCCGAGGAAGTTTTCCCCTAGGGTTGTTGTTGGCTTCCAACAAAATGGTTTGGAAGTTATCCTATAACTTTCCCTCTAGTCATAGGTTGGGTTAAAACCAAAATTTTTCCACCAAGGGTTAACCCCCAGTAGGGATTTATCCACTAATATAAAAATTCCCACTAATAGGAATATGCCCATTAATGGGATTTTTTCCACTAGCAGAAAACAACCCCCTGGTTGAAATGTGTGTCACAATATGATTATGTTTTCTAAGAGGAGGTGGTGTCCCGATGAGATTTTTTGTTATAAATGAACTTTTGGTTTGAAAACATACAATGTGTGAAACTATCGTAGTGTTTCTTAATTGATTAGGAAGGAGAAAACCTGAGCTACTCGACATTTTACCTAAAACAATAGCAGTGTTACCTATTTGTCTCTTAGGGTGACAAAGTAAATGACTTGGGGTAATCATATGCTAGCCTAAGGAAAAGTTTATCGGTGACTGTGTCAACATAGTAGGTGGTTGGGTCAGGGTCATACCCATATTAAGGTGGATGTCATGTCCTGAAGATAATCTCCACAAAGTAGAAGGAGTAGGAGAAGGAATCTGAGTAGGATTAACTAATCTGGATGTCTGAACAGGGGTAGTAAATAATTATGTGGGGTTATATGTTCCTGAATCCATATCTAATACTTCCTCATATGGTTTGAGTGGTAGTTGGGAAGGATAATAATGTACCGCATATTCAAAATCTCTTGAAGGCGGTATATGTAGGATGGTTGGGCCAAAAGGGTCAGTTAAAGGTGGGTTTGTAGGAACAAATCCTTCCTAAAAACCTATGCCCCCTTCTGTAAATGGTTCATGAAAAGTTACACTCCCAGTCTCAGAGATAACTTCTTAGTTTATTGTTCCTTCATGGGAAGGATATTCGGGTGAATGAGGAGGTAAGGGTTTGTAACCTTCCAGAGGCAACCCTTGCATCCTAGGAGACCTACGAGGACCGTCGTTGGCCAGAGTTAAAAAAATAACAAAAATATTAGAGGCCAACTATGAGTGATGAAAGAACACACCCTTAAAAAAACTAAATTTAATCAACCAAACAATTAGTATATGGATCTTCTGAAGATGGGATATCAAGCCGTTATCGAAGATATGAGAAGCAGTTACCCTAACCCCCATATATCAACCCTTATTGTTGCAAGAAAACCTCGCTTCATGGGATAAACCTCCAAGGGTACTAAATGTGTGATACAACATCTTCCCTAGGTACCATGGGAACCTCCCCACATTCACCTCTACAAAAACCTAAGAAAGGCCACTATGGATACCAACTCGCTGTTATCCTCCGGGGTGTATAGTCGATAGTTGGGACCAAACGTATGGGAAGGATATCAAAGTTTGGACATCTTCAAGAGAACTGAAGAAAAGTGGATCGATAAGACTCTTGAGGACCCAAAACAAATTTGATATTCATGAAGCACTAATACCAAATGAAACCAATGGTTTCTCAATAATAACCCCCAATACATGCTCTTTCCACTATGATTGGTCAAGCTTTGGAGGGGTAACATCCTCTTCTCTTCTGCATGTGACCTTTTGTTTAGCCTGTCTGTTAGAGGGGGTTCCTGGATATGCCTATATGACAATTGTATTTAAGCACTCTTTAGTGTTATACATTCTTTATATTAATCTTGGACAATTTACTCACTTTTCCTAGTCCAAAGATTCTATTTCCTAGACTATTGTTGGTGTTTTATAAATAAAAATTCTAGTTTATTTTAATTATGTGTGGTTGATTATTTAGAGTCGTTTCTTACTCAAGGGTATATAGAGATGAAATTAATGATGTTTTGACCTGACTCCATAAACCATGCAGTAGTAAAATGAAATGCACAATTTATTTCAATGAATCTTACTTAAAAGAGGGAGAAGAGATTTCTTTTTCTTTCCAAATATGATTGAACACTCAACACTACACTAAGTGCATGCAACACTCAATGAAATTTAATCTTCATTTAAATGAAGAATCCAAATATTTTCCAAATTATCAAAAGAAAATTCCTTCAAATTTTGAAACAAATGGATGTCAACTACAACTCCTAAAGATATAGAATGCATAAATTTATTCATTTGATGTTATCATGCAAATGAGATACAATTCAGTTATTTTAATGGCTATTTACTTTCAATGAGTATGAAATAGTTCAAATATAAGATATAAGAGAATAGGAATCAAAATAATACCCAAACAAAGATGCATTCACAAGTCGAGAGAATGAAGCGACTTCTACACTTGTTCAATCAAAGTGTTCAAAATAAAAAAATCACTCTTAAAAATTATTAAAACTAGGAGATTCAATACCAATTGATAGCACAACCAACTCTAAAAGGTTTTGGAATAACTGAAATACAAGAGTCAATTGCGAACAAACTACCTCCAAGTTGACAGAAAACGATTCCAAAAATGACAAGTAGAATTTTTGAAAGTTCTTTGGGAAGAAAAGTACATAAGTCAAAATCTCTTATAATCAACAAAGAAAGAGATTGTTGAAAATAAAAACTGAGCTCAAGAATTTGATTAACCTTGGCTAGCTTACCCTTTCAAAAATTAATCAAAGGAAATTGTGAAAAAATAGACAACAAGAGTGATATCCACATTCCAAATCAAACAATCAAAACCCAAAGAAATCAAAGGACAATCTCAGAAAAAATTATGGATCACAAAAATTGAAAAAATAGAGAGAGAGAGAGGCCCAAAACCCAACCCAAAATAAAGGGTTATTCTCGTAGTACTAAGAGTATAGGGTGTCAAAGGTAGGGTGGCACTCCCTAAAAGATTGCCAGAGGGTGTCAGTGACACTTCGTGACCCATCGGAAGGGAGGGTCATTGTTTGAAAAAATGATCAAACAAGCTCAGGTCCAGCCTAGACTCAAAAAAAATGTTTTAGAATCCTTTATAAGTTATTCAATGATAGTGAAAAGAAAAAACACTTGATAAACCAAGCATTCATCAATAAATCATATAAAACAGGAGGCTAAAAACCAATGAAACAATTGTTCCCCAGTGGAGTCACCAATTTCTGTTATGAGAAATCTTACCTTGTAGAAAGGTTAAGCTCCCCTTAGATAGGTTTTATTCGGCTAAGACATAAATAAAGCAAGTGAAAACTAACATCTCTTCCTCCCGTCCATTCACACATGAAAACAAGAAGAGAGAAAGGAAAAGAGAGTGCACCTTTTTTGGAGGTTTTTCCCACTGCTCCTTGTTTCTCTAGCATTGGATATAGTCCTATCTCGATCACAATCTCCCTACACTTAAACAAAAGGATCTTCCTCTTCTACTACTTACACCAAGTTAGATAAAATAAAATCTAACTAGATGAAACAAGTATGATATTCATATGTAAAATTAAAAAGAGACATAGTATGGGAATATGTGAAGATATTGTTAATGAGAAACAATGGACAACACTTACAATCACCTTGATGTTGAGAAATCTTCCTCCAATTCTTCTTTTATCCAACCCCTTACTATATGCTGGAAAATGAACCAGAGATTTGATATGTTTCAGACTTTAACTTCATCTAATCTCTTCCACCCTTGAGAGGCCTTGTTTATATAGAGACTTGGGATGTTTAGTCAACTAATAATATCAAGTGAAGGTTTATATATGTCCTCCATAAGTTAGGATTGATTACCTAAAAAGGAGAGACTCGAGCTCGTGAGTCATCCCTCGATCATAACCACCAGAAGTATTTTGTAGCTGAGTGATAGGAAAAGGTGGAATTCGTTAAAACCACCCTAACAATATTGATGTTGCCTACAAACTTGACAAAGGGCATCAGGGATGCTCCCTCCTATTCTAGCAAGAGGCATCACCCTAGGAGTGACACTCCCTAATCCATGGCAGGGGGGCGTGAGTGCTCCAACTAAGATAATTAGGAAGGGGGAAGATAATATGTTTGACCTTTAGAAAGTGGATTTTCTTCTCTTTGATAGCTAAGGAAGTTGAAAAAATGGTTTCCATGATGCCAAGGATGCAAAACCAATGTGTGACACTCATATGTGACAATTTTACATGTAACACTTAGTTAGTTGCCAAAATATTTTCCCAAGTTTAACGGATTGTCTTGGTTAAACCTTTTCTTCTGTACACAAAATGATTTTCATTCTCCTTTTTCTACCCCTTACCATCTCACATAAATGGGAGCTCCATTAGATGGATTTTAAATCTGAATTCTAGAATGGGGATTTTCAAGAATAAATTTACACGGTACAACCCCCTAGATATGCCCCAAATGACTCCAACCTTGTTTGTCACTTTAAGAAAATTTAATATGGTCTTAAGAAATATCCTTGGGCTTGGTATATTAAAATAGATAGATTTATTTTTGACACAGTATTTTCTATATTTCATTCTAACTCGAATATGTATATCAAGAAAGAAAGTAACCATCTCATAATAATTTTTGTTTATTTTGATGACCTTATTCTCACTAGTAGTGACCCCAAACTTTTAAAACCATGTGAAATGAAAACTCAAGAAGAAATTTGAAATTATATACTTGGGTTATTTACATTATCTCTTGACCTCTGAGTATTGAAAAAAAAGGAATAAATTTCCCTTTCTTGGTCGAAGTATGGATGTGACCTTCTTCGCCACCTTCAAATGGAAGATTGTAAACCAACCCCATCTCCCTTTGAACATAGATTCAAAATTGCTATAACTATACTACACCCAAAGTATATGCCAGTTTGTACAATCAATTATTTTGTAACCTATTATATTTTACTCATAACAATCCTATTATTTCCTTTACTATTGGTCTTGTTTCCCAGTATATGCAAACATCCCAAAAGAGCCATTGTAAAGTAGTAAAAAGGATATTTCAAAATATCTAGGGTATACTTTAGTTGTGATACTTTACAGTTTAGTGGAAGGTATTCTTTGTTGGTTGGATTCACTAATTTTGATTGGGTTGGAAACCCTGATCTTCGGAATTCTACTTGATCCATCTTTTCGAGTCCTCAAATTCCCAGGGTCATAAATTTTGCATACAATATTCGTTTTAGGCGCATGATAGCCCGTTGGAAATTTCTATCCAAGGAATGCACATGTTTCCCTCACACTCTGACTTTGTCCATAGTGAGACTGTGGAGAGCCCAAAAAATGTTGCTTAGGGCCTCAAAATGGCCCCTAAAGTTTAGGACCTAAAAACCTAGAAATAATATGCCATGATGAAAATTGTATGTGAGCTAGTTGGAAGAGGTGGGTGGCCACTGATATCCACTTGTATCACTATTGTAGGTTACATTTTCAATATTGGTTTTAGACCTGCCACTTAAGATTGAAATAAGTAACAAGATATTTTATTTCTTCAGTAGAAGAAGAGTATCAAATTGTAGTTAATGCAACTCAAGAATCATTGTGGTTTCGACAAGTACTTTTAGAGTTTGTATTCCAACAATGACATATGAGCACACTCTGGTATGAAAACCAAAATTCCCTAAAGCTCATCAAGGATCTAGTTCAACATCAACAAAAAACACATTCAGTACACATGCACTTCATCATAAATATTATTTAAGATCATACTTTCAAACTGTTATTTTCCCCTGAAAATGACCAAGTTGTAGACATTTTCACAAAATCTCTTATAGAAGTGATGTTTTTCAAACTTTCATCTATGTTAGGAGTTAAATAAGTTGTCATTAAGGGGGTATAGGCTCTAATGTCTCCTTCCTTCTCCTATTTTGTCTCCTTTGTAAATCCTTCAGTCCTATCCCAAGATGTTCTTAAGGGGGAGTTCTAGGATTATTAGACACTTAGGAGCTAGATAATATCAACTTGGGATAATGTGTCTTGAGTTAAAGTGTATTTCTTTATTGTTTTTCCTTGGTACACATTTGTATTTATGTCATCAGATGGTCATGATATGTTATAGACATTTAAAGTGATCCAATGGTTCATATTCTTCTCAATAATAACAACTATATTGATCATGGATTAAGACATGCTCGGTCCATGCTCTCCATTAAAATATCATGGAGGATCATCTGCTAAAAATCGCTTATGAGAAACCCATGTGCAAAATTTTTCCTTTAGCATTAATATATTGCCTCAAGTGGTGGCATTGGATTGGGTTGTGGACAGTTTCCCTATTTGAGAAATTTAACCATGTAATACACTAGGGTATTGATCGTTGATCTGTTTATGAGAGTGGTCACTTAAGGTGCTCAACCTGTAAGAGCCAAATAAATTAAACAACCAATTATTTTATACTTAGTCGTAAAATTTAAGAATTTCTATAATTTATCTCATTTGTATGCAAATTCATCAATATAATAAAATTTAATAACAAATTAAATTACAAATACAATGCATAATTCTTGGTAAATACCTAAATACCTAAACTTGATGCTATTATCCTCTGGTTGTCCGCCGCTTGATTCCTTCCCGCTTCTGCAAAACACTACCCAAAACCGTCCTCCCTGCCAACTAGGTAGCTCCCTAGCCCCAGGATATCAATGGATATCCTGGCCCTCCATGCCCAAAACCCCCAGC
>JZKD02S1901731.1:1023854-1040450 GCA_000966675.3 Picea glauca | reverse complement strand
AGGTAACACCAGATTGAACCTGTGCATTGTTATGTGTCTGTCTTTGAAATGAGTTCCTTCCCCTGGAACCCCTACCCCTGCTCACTGTTCCCTGAGATGGTCGTGGTCCTGTCTGCACCGTTGGCGATGAACAAGATGTTGCACTCACTGCCATTGAAATCCCTGTAGCTACTGTCCTTGGCGCGAATCTATTGCCATATGGCGGTGGCCTTGAGCTCCCTCCCCTAGGAAAAGTCCTCAGGGCCTTTCCTACGAACCTCGGGCGATGCAGAAATGTCGGTCTTGCACCCCCAGTCAAGTTCATATGTTCTTCCACGTAACGCACATTTTCCACTGCTTCTGCTACTGAAGACGGTTTCCACATCCGTACCATAGCTCTTATCCTAATGTTCAATCCATAGACGAAGCGCTCTGCCTGTCGTTGGTCGTTATCCATATACGACACATATTTGACCAGTTCCATAAACCTGATATCATATTCTTCTACAGTTTTCTTTCCCTGTACTAAGGCATGAAATGCCCCAACATGTTGTTCCTCATAGTACGCCAGTAGATATTTCCTCCTGAACCTCTCCTCGAAAATTTCCCAAGATACTGTGTCTGGGGTAAGGTGTAGTTGTCTTTCCAGGTTACCCCACCAGTTCAGGGCGCTGTCCCTTAACTGAAAAATGGAGATCTTCACCTTTGAGTTGGACGCATAGTCCCTTAAGGCAAAACACCTTGTCATGCCTTCCAACCATGCTTCTGCGCGTTCACTGGTGCGACCTCCGGCAAACTTCAGAAGTTTGATCTTCTACAACTCTCGCATGATGTCTTCAGGTGGAGGTCCTCCCCTTGAATCCCTTGATGCTTCTGGATTACCCGTTCCAGACGATGGGGGTTCCACTTCAGTCCCTGTCAGTTGTCGCCCCTTTAAAGTCTCGTTGATGGCTTCCAACGAGCACAATATGAGGGCTAGTTCGGGCGATGGTGGTGGTGGCACTGGCAATGTTGGCGGTGCTTGCGACGACGCTCCCTTGCCTCGACTCCCTCGAGTCCTGACTATCTTGTATGCTTTGACCTGCATCCACCAAAGTTGTCAGGGTGAGTTCCAGGATGTTTCAAATTGGTGCTACTCAAACTAGAAACAGGGTTAGGCGTAAGTTTTCTTTACTTGTCTGTAAAGAGACATTACTCCATTAGGTGATTGGCTAGGTTAGGGTTAGGTTTAAACATCTAAGCTTCGTTTCTTCTCCCCTGCAAAAAATAACTATTGGTTCCTTTGCCCTGTAGCTACGCTGGCTTGGCGCCTTACTTGCCACTTCCTAGGCTTACTCTCCTAGTGCATATGCCGCCTCCTTCACGCTTGTCCTAGTCTAATCCCTTTTAATTTACACTTACAACTTGATTAAAAATGACTCCCGACCTTATATTTATTAATTTACGCTGATATGCATACACCTATTGACAATGGCACAATTAATGATCTTTTAATCTTAATTAACCTAAAACCATTATCTGATGGCTACGCATTGAAAATGCTTGGCATGTGGTCTGTATGGCTCTAAAAGGTTCTTGATAGCTTGGCATGTGGTCTTGGGTATGACAATTAAAGTATTTAAATGTGAAATTATTTGTAAAAGAAACAACGCATGGCACGTTAGTAGGGCAGCCATTGTCAAAGCTTTGCACGGTGGGGAGGTCTGGGGTTCGATCCTCACGGACTCCATAAGAAAATTTCATTAGCCCTATATTACTCAAACTTAACTAATATTTTGTTAAACTAATTAACTTTATTAACTTAACTAATATTTTATTAACTTTTAATAAAATTAAACTTTATTAAACTTTTAATAATAAAATTATACTTTTAATAATATTTTATTAGTTTAACTTTGTTTTAATTAAACTAATTAACTTTATTAATTTCACATTTATACTTTATTATTTTATTTTTATTTCATCTTATGATATATATATATATAAGAGAAAATTTAATAAATAACTAAAATTCGATATTTATAACTCAAATTAAAAGTAAACAAATTTTTATTTCTTAAATATTATTTGTATTGGTAACATGGGGATTGCATGCCACCCACTTGCCCCAAGACTCTTAAGTCGGCAACGTGGGGCTTGCATGCGACCCACGTGCCCTTCACTCTCCATATTTAGAATAATCTAACTATTTGGATAGATATGGGTACTGATGTTCTGCCCGCGTGGGATTATCTGGCTATGGGATAATCTACTTTGAGATATGGTAGCCTCGTAAGGTTCAGGAGAGAGCAGTCCGGGAAACCAGATATCACAGTACAACAAATTTAATCGAAAAGAATGGGGACAAATCTGCAATCCATTGGCATGAGCTTTGTCGGGCACTTTCATCATCCAGGAATCACGAGCATTAAAGATAGAATTAAAGATATATCACTCGGAACGTGCAATTCTATCGTCCAAGGCCTGCAATATTCGAAGATTGTTCTGTTGGTCATTTCTGATATGGGCTTTTCCATATACACTTTATGCACTCTCGAGTTTTTTCTGGAATAGGTATGCCTCATTATCATTGAAAATACATTAGGAAATTTCCCCAAAGAAGCAATTTTGGTGGATTTAAACATTCCTCTTATAGAACTCATGGCTCAGATTTCAAGTACTGGATTGATATCCATGAGCTCAATCTTTTGTTGTAAAATTTCTAGTGTGATTAGTCAGAGTGCAAAGGTTATTTCAGTTTGTGTGAAATGCATTTTGTTTCAATCTGCCGAGGTAGCTAGTATGCATGAACCAGAGGCAATTGATTCTGTATAGGATAAACAAAAAAAAAATCTATAAGAGTTGTCTGTAGAAGTGTAAAGAATTTTTATGTGCACTCAAAATGGGCGAATTTGGAAAGAGTATATTTGTGAATAATGATTTGTCACCGTACTCTTCATTTAAGTATGTGCAAGTTGCAGCAGGAACAATAATGCATTGTTTGGGAGTAAAAAAATTCAGTTTATTTGGGAGTCAGTTCTGATATCGATGAGGTAAATACCCGACTGGAGAATGCTATAAAGAGATTGGGAGGAGAAACTTTGAGAGAAAAGCATGATGCCATAAATACCTCAGACCGTGTGGGGATATCTCAGTTGGGAGAGCGTCAGACTGAAGGTCGCATGTTCGACCCATGCTCACCGCAGTCCGGCTTCGATCTAATGAAAAGTTAATTTTGCCATGAAGTCAAAATTCCGAGAAAAATAAATTTTGCAAGCTATTCAGAACCAACCAATAGGAAGAAAGAGCTCGCGTTGAATAAAGATTTGGTAGAGGCAACAACTGCACAAAATTTTCTTACGGAAGTTACAGATGTAATTGAAGCTGTGAGTAAAGGTCTAATCCCCTCTCCTTTGACCCGCTTTAACATGGCGACAGATCTTCATAGAATAGCCAAAAACATGGAGAAGGTTTCTATGATGAAGACTAATAGATTGGCATTTGCCAGGCAGAGGGATATGGTCGTGCTTATAAGTGTTGCTATGGGCTCTTTGCCCCAATGTTTTGCTCAGGGAATATCCAATATTGCATGGCATTGTCCAAAATTGGTGGGGAATCTCTTTATTGGTTTGATATGGATAGAATTGCAGAAGTTGTTGTGACAAGAATATCAGAGTTCAATGCGCAGAATGTTGCTAATATAGCAGGTGTAACAACCCTAGATTTATGGTGGCCGAATTAATTTAACTAAGCCTTTTCATTCGATATCATATTGATTTTTTTATTATTTTTTTTTCCCTTTTTTGTGTGGGTAGTGTTTGCTGTCAATTCTGAGCTTAAATGAACTGAGTTATTTTTAAATCGGAGAATGGGAGATGCCAGGAGAATGGGCGACCAAATAAATTTTACATGAAATGGCGGATACAAGTAAAGGAAGTGTCCTCAGTTGTTTTTTTTTTGTGCAAGCCATTTGATCTTTCTTAGCGGCTTAGAATTGCTTATTTCCTTGTGTGTTTTGCAGCGTCTTCCCTAATTTGCCCCTAAAACTAGTCTACTGAAATTTGCAGAGATATTTGTGCCAAATATGCAGTTTTCATTCAGGACTTCTCAAATTTTAGTACCAGAAGCGTAGATTTTCACAGGTTGTTCAAACTCTCACGCGAATGGAAAAATTTTCACCGGAACCAAGCCTTGGCCGGTTCCTTCCTAATTTTCTACTTTCCATGAACAATTTATTGTTTGTAACTTTTTCTTGACGTTGTTTTGAAAAATATTTATGATTCTACTCTATAAATTTCTTTTTTTTTTATATATATTAACCCTCATATCTCGAAAGAATAGAATTATACTTAGAAACCCTTTATTTGCAGTCTATGTATGCACCTATTTGTATTGAACGCGTAAATTCTAGGTAGCTAATATAAACATCTTCTTGTTATATTAACAAAATAATTTCCAGAAATATAATTTCAAAATAATTTCAAAATAATTTCTAGAAATATAATTTTATATAAAGATATATAGTACTTACATAAAATCATGTTATCTTTACATTGAAAAAGGTTCTTGTGTTCCTCTCTGGAATATTCCTGTTGGCTGTAATATTGTTCAACTGGTTTTTATCTTAAGTTTCTTTTTACGGTTTAATGACATTTCTCATGTTTTGTTTGCAGGAGTTAGGGCTTGGAGTTTTGGGAACTTGGCCCATAGGCTCCAGTGTTTCAACTACATGCTCTGATACCAAATGTAAGAGCCAAATAAATTAAACAACAAATTATTTTATACTTAGTCGTAAAATTTAAGAATTTCTATAATTTATCTTATTTGTATGCAAATTCATCAATATAATAAAATTTAATAACAAATTAAATTACAAATACAATGCATAATTCTTGGTAAATACCTAAATACCTGAACCTGATGCTATTATCCTCTGGTTGCCCGCCGCTTGCTTCCTTCCCGCTTCTGCAAAACAATACCCAAAACCGTCCTCCCTGCCAACTAGGTAGCTCCCTAGCCCCAGGATATCAACGGATATCCTGGCCCTCCGTGCCCAAAACCCCCAGCAACTCCGGTGCACTGTATCACTATCACTCATGAATTTTCACTTCTCTCTGCAATACTCCCAGCTCCCAAAATCCCTGGCCAACTCCCCGTAGAATACCTCCCATCAAACTCCTTCCCTTCCTTATCCCTCCTTCACCGACTCTCCTCCCCCTCAGTAATTTCCTTATCTCCCCCTTATTAATTTCTTATCCCATTCTTTAATGCCTTATCCTCTCGGGATTAATAGGTTATCCCTTGTTGGGTACGTAACCTTTTTATAATATATATTATTAATCTATTAAATCTTTTACTCAAGTTATTATACGTAATTTGTAGTTAAATTATTAATTAATTAATCACAATTATATCCTTTAATTAATTAATAACTCACTTAATTAATATCATTAAATCATCTTTGTTTAATTAATACCTTTTTAACCCAATTAATCCCCTAATTAGTTTTACTTATAATTTCTTAAACATTTATCCAATTAGGGTCATTACACAACCTATCTAGAAATACAATGTCTATCAAACAAGTACAAAATAAATAGAGAAGATAAGGCACAAAATAGAAAACAAACAAAGAGATGGCATACTTTAATGATAGATATATGTAGATAAAATATTTTTTATCCTTAATTTGACTATGTGGGTAGTGTTTGTGGTTGCCAAAATTCTTCCTCAATGGAATATTTATCTCAATGTCTCATACTATTTTCCTCTGCCTCCACCTCCACCTCCATAGTTTGCTTCTTCTAAAAACATCAACTCTACAATACACTATGGTGCAATATATAATATAGTTTTTATGACATACAGAAATGACCAACCATGGAAAAATACTTAGCCAAGTTGAGTGGACAGTGTGGAATTGAATAGTAGGTAGAAGAGAATTACAATTTCTAGGTTTCCACTTCACATTGGTGTGGCCATCACACCTCTCTACTCATTACAAATGGCATCACACCTCCTCGTGCATTCGAGCATGTGTTTATCCAAATGTGGCCATTACAGGTAGATGCACTAATAAGAAAAAAATGGTTTGTTGGGTTAAGTTGATAGTGGGGAGTAGAGAATTATAGGTTCAATACTTCCACTGCACGATTGTGTGGCCATCACATATGGCTACTTGTTTCAATATCCATCACACCTCTTAGCACATCCAAACATGTAGCTATTGAAATGTGGCCATCAAACAATGTTCCCTGGTTCAGATGTCGTCACACCTCTTAGTGCATCCAAGCATGAAGCTAAAATGTGGCCATCAGAACCCTTCATACTTTCTAACCATGCCCTCTAATGGCTAACATACATATTATGACTTTCACACAACTTATAACATTAAATCCTAGCCTATATTCTTTTTTCATTGAATCCCACCCGCACATTGCATTTTTTTTATTAAAATCTTGTTTCATTTGGCTCTTTCTAATAAGGGAATGCATATGGATGTATTTAATATTACAAATTTTAAATCATAATATTTTAATATAGTATTTTTTTGGTATTGTTTTTTTTTTGTAAGTTAGATTTGTATAAAAAGCTTTCAAAAAGCAGAAATTACAGTTTCACCATTGGTTCTTGAATGTAAACACTGAACTGCCCCGGAGGGAAACCAGTTCAGCCAACCAGTCAAAATAAATCCCATTGTCTTAAGGTATCAGTCATAGATATTACAGAGACTAAACATAAAAATTCCAATCCCCTGTGGGAGACCGAATCGACATGTCAACTAGCCTTGACATAAAAGAAACATACAAAATGTGACCATAGACCCTATGAGGAAAAATAAAATTCACACTCCCTGCTAACCATGCATGAAGACACTTTTGCAAGTCATGTGGTGGGATTGTAGCGTGGCCACATGTCCATTGAGGTGGTGTTAGTCATTGGGTCCACAGGTGGTCTTGCTTCCTCCTCAACCAGTGTCCCTGCGCTCTCCATAGTCCCATGCATGGCTACCCCTATCGCCTCTCCATCTCCAACCCCTATAGCATTTTCGTCTCCATCTATTGAGTGGCATGCCCCCTGTAGTGTTGAGATAATTTGTAGGAACATTGTTTCCTTCCCATCCAGGATATTGCCTTCCCATCCAGGATATCTTTCCTGAATTCGAGGTCGTCTAGGCCCTGTCATAATTCAAAGACTAGGCCTTACAGAATTGCAAGGTTGTCTTGCATTTGTGAGCCTGGTACTTAGTCTGCAAAGGAGTGAGGCTCTGGTTGTGGTCTAAGGTGCAATGTCCCCAATGTCGAGCCCCATTGTAAATATTGTTTATGAAATGAATTGTAAATATGTTTTATAGATTGGTGAGCCAAGTTTATATAAGCTGGTAGGCTTATGTGATTGTTAGGCCAGAGAGCCTAAGGGTTGAAGGCCAAGAGCCTGATTTTGTACATGTATCAATGCAGAACATTAATAAAATATAAACACCGCCACGTGTAGACCGACCACGATGAATGAGTGATGGGGGACTAAGCTTCCCCAGAGTGGGAAAGGGATTAGGGGTTGGAAGGTGGGAAGAGGGGATAAGTGTTGAGCCTAGGGGACTAAGCCTAGGGGCTTAAGTCCTTGGGGAATAATATTAAAATATTATTCCAAAAGACATGTGAATATTATATTTTATCCTAAGTTCTTTTTGGAAAGACAAGCAAATTCCAAATGGAAGGAACACATGTTGAAGGAATGCATGTAGTTTCATCGGTGACAAGTGTCAACCCGAGTCCATCCAAATAAAAAAACTGAGATGAGCCATGGGGAGGGGTCCTCCACCATTCGACCCTTGACTACCTAGGTGTGAACCCATCGGACCCCTGCAAGAGACCTCGTGCCATCGTGAAACCAGGGGGGGGGCGAAGTCTGTGTGCTGATTTTGGGAAAAGCCGATGCATCCCAGAAGCGAGTGTGAAAGCCTCATGGACCAAAATCCCAAAACCTGAAGTCCTGAAGTCCCGAAATTTGCAGAGCCGTCAGAGCTCAGAAAACTTTGTGAAGTCAAAACATTTTCTCACTCACATTGGTTTATGAATATTGTGATTTTGTTAAAGGATAAGGCCTGACAAACTCTAGTTGACTGCACATTGTGTGTGCAGAGTTCAACAAGTGTCAGGACAACTAAAAAACAATGCCGAGGATGGAAGTGGAAGAGGTGCAGATTGCCTCTGAAACAGAGGACGAAAGGGTAGGAAGGGATGTCAACTTGGGAAGCGAAGGATCAAACTCTAATGGGCACAGAAAAGAGATGGATAAAGAGGAACATATGATGAAACTCATTGAAAGATTGCAGAAATATGCCTAGGCTCGCCGAGATGATAGTCGAAATATCATGAAAGTCAGGGATAGGCAGGGTGAAATCAACTTAAAGATGTTGAAGAGCCTGGAAATAATAGAAAGGAAATTGGAAAAGGAGAGCGACACAAGAAAAACAGAGAGTCACAGAACCCCTGAGAGGAAAAGAAGATCAAGAAGTGTCAGGACCCCTGAGAGGAGAATAAGATTGAGGAGTTGTAGCAGACATCATCGTCGCTCCCCAAAGTATTCTAGTAAGGAAGCACACATTAGTTCAAGCCCATCTCCTACGAGAAAGAACAGGAGATATGGGGTGGATGAATTGAAAGGGGAGATGATCAAGATTAAACCTCCTACGTTTTATGGAGAACATAAGAAGGAGGAAGATTCTGAAACATGGTTTCTTGGCATGAGGAAATATTTCCAACTACAGAATTATTCCCCTCATGTAGAAGGAATAATTGCGATGTATCAATTGAAAGGAAAAGCATCCATGTGGTGGGATCAGTTTGTGCCGGTGCAACACATTAGGGAGAAAGATATCACTTGGAAGGAGTTCAAGAGGTATTTCGAGAAGAAATACCTGACTAAATGATACTATGACAAAAAGATGAAGGAGTTCTTCGAACTCAAGCTGGGCAACATGACCATCGATGAATACGAACGAAGGTTTTTGGAACTACTGAAGTATGTTCCATTCATCAAAGATGAGGCTGTCAAGATTCAAAGATATCTGAGTGGACTGCAACCTTCCATTAGTGAAAAAATCCAGTATGATGATCCCAAGACTATGGAAGAAACAATAAGAAGGGGAAAATGTTTGTATGAACAAAAAAGAGAAAGGCCTACTTTTCGGAAAGCTTGGGACGATCAGAAGAAGTTCAGGAAAGAATAGAGGTTGAAGGGAAACAAGCCTCCCTTTTTCAAGAACAACCCTCAGGGACAACCATCCTTTAGGGAGCCCAAGAAGGCTGAAGTGGATGAATAAATGCCCAGACCGCCACCTATGGAGTGATGGGGCTGTAAAGGAAACCATAGGTACCGAGACTGCCCCCACAAAAAAGATAAAGCGAGAACCGTCCACAATGTTCAGCAAGCTGAAACTGTGGAAGACATGGGCAGCAGGATGCCAAGGATCTACGCAACCTTGGACGACAAGCAAGCAGAATTTCAATCACACATAATTGAAGTGGAAGGTATGATTAACAACCGACCAATTATTATTTTAAATTATTTAGGGGCTAGCGATAGTTATGTAGACCCTAGGGTGGTGGAAAGTTTGCATTTATCAAGAACAAACATGAAAATTCTTGGTTAGTGCAGTTGGCTACAGGAACCAAGAGGAAGGTCACTGAGTTGATTAAGTCCTTGTTCTGTAGACATGAATGGATTGAGCACGAAGGCTGAATTGAATATTCTGCCTTTAGGTTCTTATGACTGCTTAATTGGGATGGACTGGTTGGACCAACACCATGCCCTTCTGGATTGTCGTAACAAGAGGTTTACATGCCTGGATGAGGAGGGAAATCGGAAAAAAATCCAAGGAATTCCCAGAGCTGTGGCTGTTAAAGAAATCTCATCCATGCAGCTGAAGAAGTGTTACAGGAAAGGCTGTCAATTATTTGCAGCCCATGTGGATGAAGCATCCAGAGATGAAGTCTCAAATATTGGAGACCATGAGGTACACACTGAGTTCAAGGATGTATTTTAGGGGGTACCTAGACTACCTCCGAAGAGAGACATAGATTTTTCTATAAATTTGATGCTTGGAGCAGCTCTAGTTTCGAAAGCTCCTTATAGAATGAGTACGCCAGAGCTAAAAGAGTTGCAATTGCAGCTTGAAGAGCTTCTAAAGAAGGGGTACATTCACCCCAGCGTGTCACCTTGGGGTGCCCCAGTGCTGTTCATGAAGAAGAAGGATGGGACGTTGAGGCTATGTATTGATTTCCGACAGTTTAACAAGGTAACTCTCAAGAACAAGTATCGTCTGCCGAGGATCAACGATCTTTTCAATCAATTGAAGGGTGCGAAAATATTTTCGAATATAGATCTCAGATCAAGATATCACCAGGTAAGAATAAAGGATGAGGACATCAGCAAGACCACCTTTAAAACAAGGTACATTCATTACGAGTTCACAGTGGTGCCGTTTGGACTGTCAAACACACTTGCTATTTTTATGTGCTTGATGAATGGTGTATTCAGGGACTATTTAGACAAGTTTGTCATAGTCTTCCTGGATGACATCTTGGTGTATTTCAAGTCATAAGAAGAGCATGAAAAACACCTGAGATTGGTGCTGCAAGTGTTGAGAGGACACCAACTATTTGCCAAATTGAGCAAATGCTCATTTTACCAAAGGAAAATCCATTACTTGGGGCACATTATTTCAGAAGAAGGGATCATCGTGGATCTTGAGAAAGTTGAGGCCATCAGAGAATGGTCAGCGCCAAGGAATGTGGTAGAAGTTAGATCTTTTATGGGGCTCATGGGCTACTACAGAAGGTTTATAGCAGGGTTCTCAAAGATAGCTCACCCTATCACTTTCTTGCAAAGGAAGGAGAAAACGTTTTAGTGGACTGAAGAGTGTGAGAACAGTTTCCAACGATTGAAGAAGATTCTAACCAGCACTCCAATCTTGAGGATTGCAGATCCAAATATGGATTTTGTGGTGTGCACAGATGCATGTAAGGAAGGGTTGGGAGGAGTTCTTAGCCAGAATGGATTTTTCATCTGTTATGAGTCCAGGAAGCTGAAAGAGCATGAAAAGAATTGTGCCACTCACGATTTGGAGTTGGCAACAATTGTTCATGCTCTGAGTAAATGGAGACATTACCTCATGGGAAGGAGATTTGAATTGAGAATAGACCACAATGGTTTGAAATATTTGTTTGATCAGCCAACCTTAAATGCTAGACAAAGAAGGTGGCTAGAATTTCTGTGTGAATACGACTTTGATATCAAGCATATCAAGGGAAAGGAAAATAAGGTGGCTGATGCACTCAGTAGAAAAGTGCATGACTTACATGATACAACCATTAGCATGTACATGAATGATATTAAGGATAGAATTTTGGAAGCTGCAAATGAAGATTTATAGTACAGAGATTTGGTAGCAAAGCTACATCAGAGTGAAAGGCCTCAGAAAAGAGAAAGTTACACCTTAGAAACTGATGGATTACTTTTGTATAAAGATAGAGTGTATATACCCAATGTCCAGGAATTGAAACTTGTGATTCTAAAAGAAATGCATAACGTGACGTATGCTAGACACCCTGGATATTAGAAGATTGTGGCAGCAATCAAAAGCCATTACTTTTGGCCGGGTATGAAGAGAGAGATCGTTGAATACATCACCATATGTATGGAGTGCTAGAAGGTTAAGTCTAAGCATAGGCACCCAACAGGTTTGTTGCATCCTTTTCTCATTCCTGAGTGGAAGTGGGAAGTGGTGACCATGGATTTTATTACAGGATTGCCCAGAACAAGCAAGAAGCATGATTCGATCATGGTTGTGGTGGAAAAGCTTACAAAAGCTGCCCATTTTATTCCACTGAAAATCACTCACAAGGCAACATAAGTTGTTGATATCTTCTTAAAAGAAGTGACACGCTTGCACAGAATTCCTAAAACGATTGTGTCTGATAGGGACCCGAAATTGACCTTGAATTTATGGAAAGGACTGTTCAAAGGATTCAGAATGAATCTGAATTTTAGTACAGCATATCATCTCAAGTCCGATGGATAGACAGAGAGGGTGAACATAGTAATAGAAGACATGCTGAGAATGTATGTGATGGACAAACCATCAAGATGGGAAGACTACCTGCATTTGGTAGAATTCGCCTACAATAATGGGTATCATGCATCGTTGAAGATGAGCCCATTTGAAGCACTTTATGGAAGAAAGTGCAACACTCCAGTGAGCTAGGATAATACAGCTGACATAGAAGTAGTTGGGCCAGATTTTCTCAAGGCGATGGACGACCAAAGGATAAAAATTAAGCAGAATTTAAAAACTGCCCAGGACAGGCAGAAAAGTTATGCTGATAAGAATAGAACCCACCGAGAATTCAAAGTGGGTGATCATGTTTTCCTGAAAGTGAAAAATAACAGGAGTTCTCTGAAGCTGGGAAGTTGCGCCAAGTTGGCAGCAAGATTTTGTGGGCCATTTGAGATCCTGGAAAGCATTGGGCCAGTTGCATATAAGCTTGCATTACCTGCATCTATGAATGTACATATTGTGTTTCATGTTTCATTGCTTAAGAAATATATAGCTGATGCTAATCATGTTATTGACTAGAATGTGGTTCAGGTGGAACCAGAAGGTGTCCTGCAAGTGCATCATGTGTGCATATTGGATAGGTAAAACAAACAGCTCCGAAATCAAGCTATAGGGCTTGTAAAGGTCCAGTGGACCTGGTACGGTCCCGAGGATGCGACATGGGAGCATGAAGATGTTATCCGGGTAGAGTACCCACATCTTTTTGAAAATTTTGAAAAGCTTGCAGAGACAGTGTAAAGTTGCACTGAGGATAGTGTAGAAATAAGGGGAGGGGGATTGTAATGTCCCCAAGGCCGAGCCCCATTGTAAAACTTGTTTATGAAATGAATTGTAAATATGTTTTATAGGCTGGTGAGCCAAGTTTGTATAAGCTGGTGGGCTCATATGATTGTTAGGCCATAGAGCCTAAGGGTTGAAGGCCAAGAGCCTGATTTTGTACATGTATCAATGCAAAACATTAATAAAATATAAACACCGCCACGTGCAGACTGACCAAAATGAATGAGTGATGGGGGACTAAGCTTCCACAGAGTGGGAAAGGTATTAGGGGATGGAAGGTGGGAAGAGGGGATAAGTGTTGAGCCTAGGGGGCTAAGCCTAGGGGCTTAAGTCCTTGGGGAATAATATTAAAATATTATTCCAAAAGACATGTGAATATTATGTTTTATCCTAAGTTCTTTTTGGAAAGACAAGCAACTTCCAAATGGAAGGAATGCATGCTGAAGGAATGCATGCAGTTTCATGGGTGACAAGTGTTAACCCGAGCCCATGCAAATAAAATAGCTGAGATGAGCCATGGGGAGGGGTCCTCCACCATTCAACCATCGACTGCCTAGGCATGAACCCATCAGACCCTTGCAAGAGACCTCGTGCCATCCTAAAATCGGGGGGGGTGAAGTCTGTGTGTTGATTTCGGGAAAATCCAATGCATCCTCTGTCTGAGTAGATCGATCCTATGTGTGGAGTCTCTGTCCCAAAGCTGTAACCATGAGACCATCGTGTCATTGTTGAGCCTGTTTGGAAAGCCCGTGTTTGTTTTCCCCGTTGGCTGTTGTGTCCACGCAATGCTGGACTGCGTGTGGCTTGTTAGCTAATTTGTACAACACTCTCTCCAGGTGAGAGAGGTGATTGAATTTGGAAGAATAGGTTGCTTGGCCTGCGAGCGACTCTCCCTAGGTGAGAGAGTGCGTAGAGGAAGTAGTGAACTCCTGGAAGGAACCCTGTAGCTGCCACAGAGCTTGGAGACTTTCGATCCGGTCTGTTGCTGAAACCCAAGGCAAGGGAGGTTAGCAGTTGAAGGACTGTCTAGGTGACAGAGAAGGTATATACTCTTGGGGTGGAATAGGCATGTGGGGAAGGAGAGTCTGTAGGCAGTGAGTATGAGTGGTTCCTGGGAGAGAATTCCTTCCTTGTGACTGTGTGTTTTCCTTGTAACCTCAACCTATCCTAGGATCCCTTGCCTTGGGAGTGGAGCTTAGTCCCAGCTCAGGGGTGACCCACCATTGATCTTGATGAGAAGTGTGGTCTAAGGCTGGGAGGTTTGTGGAAGGCCTACACCTGGTTGGTGGAATTACCACTGTTTCAAAGATAAGTACCAGATGATATTTTAATTACTTTTATGCATGTCTATGTATTTATATTTATCATGTATTTTGTTGTGCATACGAATTATTGTTAAATCCATTGATTATTTATAAAAGCAGTAATTCTTATGGTTACTCTGAGTTTAAATGTGTTTCATTTTCTTAAATGCATGTCTTATATATATATATATAGAATTAAGTATGAGATTGTTATTCTGCGTAGTAAAGTTGGCCCGACCATAGGGTTGATGGTTGGGAATGTTACAGTTTGGTATCAGAGTGTTATAGTATGAAAGAGTGTTTACAGTATGGTATCAAAGAATTATAGTATGAAAGAGCATTTACACAAGGTGTGGCTAGATGGATGTGATCCATGGTTGGATTAGTGTGTTGTCCAATGAGTTGGGTGGAACTGCAGGAAGTGGTTGCGAGGTGGATGCCAAATCGGATAAGGGCCCTGGGTTGAAACCTAGATAATTGCCTGAGATATCAAACCACTCAAGTCGTCTTGTGAAGGGCGAGGAAAGGGGTGGGAGACTACTAACGATTTGACCAGACTGTGACAGAGATGAGGGCGAGGAAGGTGATGAAGGTGAAGAGTTGGGAGATGGTGTTGGCGAGGGCCAGAGAGCCACGCATGGTTAGTTGGGATGCCAAGACGAATGCTGTTAGATTTCCCCCTTTGTCTCGTCATGTCTGAGACACTAAGGGGACTTGCAAGTGTCGAGAGGAAGCAGAGGTAGCGTAGGAGCAGCTGGGAGGACTGAAATTCACAGGAGGAATCAACCAAGGATGAAAAAAATTGTGAATGCACCTGGTGGAATCCATGGTGTCGAAAGATATGATAGAGGCAAGCACACATAAGCTGAGTAAAGTCCGGTTCATGGCTCTGAGCCATCGATAGGATGGATAGATTGGGCAAGGCGGACTGAGAGTAATGGCGCCTTGGTTGGTGCAAGTCTGGTTTAAATGCATGGAAGTCGTGGGAGGGTGTGGCACATGTCGGTCACATGGCTAGTGCCATGTTGACCACCTTTTGTCTGCTTCGGATGACACCTAGTCCCCATTAGCACCCCATCCGAGGAAAAGGTAAGTGGGCTTGGCCTAGTTAATCTTTCTGAGACTAGACCATGTCCTTTCTCAGGTTTGAGCACAAGACCCGGCCTTCATTCAAGAAAGACTTTACCATCCAGACACCTCCGCTGACCTTAAAAGGTAAGCAGGCTTGGCCCAGTTAAGATTTACATGACTAGACCACATCCTTGCTTGGGTTTGAGCACAAGACCTGACCTTCACTGCAAGAATGACTTTACCATCCAGTCGCCTCCACCGATCTTGTATGTTTTTGGTATTGTTAATACCCATTATTTTCTTATTTTAATGTTAATATCTCTTTATGGTATATTTTTATTATAATATGAATATTAGTACTAATATTTTTATTTTTATTAATCATATTATTGAAAAACAAATTACTCTTTAAGAGTCTAATTGTTCCTATTATCATATATGACTTTCCTATTATTATATATGGATGTGAAGTTTTGGGTTGGAACATATCTACATAATCTTGTGGAAAAATCAAACAAATTAATAATCTTGTGAGAAAAGTGAGCAAATAAATTGATTTATTATTCATGTTTGAATCTATGTATTTATTTAGATAGATTCAAACATATCTAGTTTGTATTCTTATTATTACTTAAATATATTACTACTATTGTTATCATTGTTTATATTTTGACATTATCCTATTATATATATTATTATTATTACTTATTAATCCATGGTGGAGGATTCCCATTTCATAGGCCTTTTACCTTCCATATGAAGCTCAAGTATATTTATTTATATAACACTTAGCTACCGAACCTAGTTACGTCATTAGGTCCCCCTTTCTTCGATACACAAGTCATGGGGAAAGTTTCATCAAGTCTTCCTCTTCCCAATTACCCTCAACGTGCCAGAATCCCCAACGCCACCATATGAGGATCCCATTAGAAGCCCCTTAGGTAAACTTTAATGCATGTTTCAATGGGTGATACTTCAATTACTTCTGGCAAAACCGGGTCGTTGTTCTCAAATTGAAATCGACACACTTGTTCTGGAATATGAATCATTATTCCATAACCACATACTCTTGTTCTCATCGCATGCTTGATTAATTCCTATCACATTAAATTCAGTAGCACCAAGTTGATCTTTTCCAGTTCATCCCTAAAAGGTGTTGAGTCTGGACACATTGAGCCATCTTATAATTATTTATGCAATCTTTGGTACATTGCAGCTCTAACTTCTTAACCGTAGCCTATTTAACTGTTGTGCTAGCTATGTTGTTCTTTTAGTGTTTGAATTAATAACACTAACAGAACAACATTTCTTCCTCATTGTTTATCTCCCTACCTCTCCATTTCTCTCTCTCCCCCCCAACCT
>JZKD02S1901731.1:1001919-1020199 GCA_000966675.3 Picea glauca | reverse complement strand
GTTAAAAATGATATTTTCCACTATATTTAAAAAGTATGAAACCATTGGAAAAAAACACAGTTAGAAAAAAAAATTAACAATTTGAAAATAAATGAAAAAACAAGTATTTAAAAAAAAATTGGAAACGTTATCAGAAAATTTAAAATATAAAAAAACCGCCTAAAAAGGGAAAACATGATAAAAAAACTTGACACCCAACTCTGTAGAACTATGTAGAGTTCTTGTTAAGTTGGTAAATATGTTTTTAAGAACGTGCACACACTTTAGGAACACACACGTATTTATTTGAATTTCAATTTTTTTTGTTACACAATTCAGTTATTGAAGAAACTACATACATAGATAGAGTTGATTGTGCAGATTCAAAATATACAAATTCTTTTTTAAATTAACAATGTTTACTAATTTTAATCTATTTTTGTCTTGACATATATCAAAATCCTAGAATACATACCTCTCTTATTTCTTCTATAACTTTTTGTCAACCTAAATATTTCACGAATGAGTTATATGAGGAACTATAGGAAACCAATATCTACATGTAAAAAAAAATTGTTTTGATCATGTTAAGTTTAAAGTACTCGACACCTGCACGAACAAAATCGTATACCTTATATTTTCTTGAAAAAATAAAATACCAGTATTAGAAAATATCATATCTGACAAAGTTATTGACAGTTTTTCTTAATTAAAGTTGTATATTTGGAAAGCTAATTCAAATTTCTATGTTTCATCTTTTTACACCATATTCAAATTCAAATTTCTATGTTTCATCTTTTTACACCATATTCAAATTCATTGTAAAATTATCCTGCATAATCCCTCCAAATTAACATATTGTTGTTTTTCAAGTTTAGATTGTTGCTAACACATCTTGAAAAATTATATTACAATCACCCTTGAATTAATACATGTTAAAACATCAAATTAATTTATATTTTTTTTAAATATCGTATTAAAAATTACTACAAACATTAGAAGAGAACTTGCCCAATTGTGTTTTAATAAGTTTTTATAACTTCATATGCAATGTTAAAAAAACTTAGAAAGTTGTTTCTTAATGCCGCTTTCTAAATTTTAAGCAAACGTGCCCAACTATGTTTTTGTAAGTTTTACTAACTTTATATGCGATGATGATGAAATAACTTGGGAAGTTATCTCATATTGAGGCTTTCTAACTTTATATGTCTTGATCCAACTTGCCTAGTTACATTTAATTTAGTCTTCCTAACTTCATAGGCAAAGTTTTCTAACTTTATAGTTTTATAGTCTTCTGAACTTCATAGGTCAAGTTTTCTATCTTTACAGTTCTTGATTAAACGAGGCTTTCTAACTTTATATGTCTTGATCCAATTTGCCTAGTTACATTTAATTTAGTCTTCCTAACTTCATAAGTCACGTTTTCTAACTTTATAGTTCTTGATTAAAATTTCATGGTTAAATCTAATTTTGTCTTCCTAACTTCATAGGTCATGAGTTATTGGGAGATTATTAACATACATCCATAGAGTATGTAGAAATTGAGCATGTTGAAATTATGTGTTTCAAATGAGTAGGTAGTCAAAATAAATCTCTATAAAATATTTGTAATCTTTTGATTGTGAATTAGAGAATAATATGCATAATTTATGTAAACAACAAAAGAATGTGAAAGCAAAGATAAATGGAAAATTGTATGCACGGCGTCATGATTTGCACACGTCAAAATTTATAGTGTTCTACAAGCATTTTTCTCCATGGATAATGAAAAGGTTATTAATAAAATGGAGAGTATCCATTGCAATGGATTCACACACAATAATAACTTGTATTACATTGAATCTCAATTACAACATATATATATAGTTGGAGTCAGATCCAACTTATTCTAAACTTAGTTATGGAGGTTGAGAGAATATCGCAACAACTCCAACAAACCAAAACCAACTCCAAATTAATCATTAATTCTAACACCCTCCCTTAATGATTACATTACAAATAAACCACATATTACAATTCTCAAATCACAACGTAGATCTCTGTCTGATCTGGTCTTCATCAACACTGAAACTCACTTTGCAATCACACGGCTTCTGCTCTTTCTTCTTCCTCTTCTTCGAGCTTTCCATTGACACATTTAAAGTCAAAACGCTTCTGACCATCTGTGACGTTCTTTGTAAAACTGATGCTTCTCGAACTCCCGAAGGACAGTCTTGATACCGAACCATTTTATGGATACACTTCCATCTGTGAAATCCCCCCGAAGAGCAAATTTCGACAGTAAGATAGGACAGTGATCTAGGTACAAAATATTTTCAGCAGTCAATTTCACAACTGGCCTCTTAACACAAAATAACCTGTACTAATGCTCCCAGAGCACGACGGGTCACACCAGCTTAGAACAAACTTAGACATAATTAAATTAGCGATATGTTCTCACGCAGTGGAGAACCACCAATTTGAATTATATAAGTCTATTCAATATTTGGTCTTCTACATCATTGATGTTTGCACACTACACTATAGAATAGAAAACCCACACAAATCCATATTTGAAATCATAAAATAACATATCACACCACTCTTCAGATATGTTGGCTTGAATTTGATACACCATCACTCGTTTGAGCTCCTCCACATCGTTTCTTGAGACGCTTCAATTTTTCTCCATTCTTCAATGTGGTCACTTTTGCGTTCAATGCTGACGGTGGCTTGAATCGATCACAGGTTTTGGTGTCTATTTCATCTCTGTGCACGGAATGTTGCTGGTCAACACAGATCTATGCATTAGCAGCTCCTATCAGATTGAAATTACCTAGGTTGTATTCCACCTTAAGCATTTTTTTAGCAATGTGAAGCAGTAGGTCGAGATATCCAGAGAAAACTGTATAGTGTTCCTTCTCAGTCTTGAAGTTCCTTCACAGATATGAATAGGGACCTCTCGGCTCCTTCACGGATGTGAATAGGGAAGGAAATCTCTCAATTCCAGTGAAGATCGATTGCAAAGCAGACGACTGGCAGCTATCTCTCCAATAGAAATGGCGGCTTCTCTAATCAAGCGAAAATATTCTAGTGGAGGCTCTTTCTGCCAAAAATTGAATCAGCGGATCTACAGCATGGATCTTCGGGCACTCATGCAATGTCTACTCTAAATATTTTAGAGATCCTCAGACAGTTCCTTTCACGCAAACAAAATATACGTAAAACACACACTACACTAAAAATCAACACTCTCATATGTACAGAAAATCAGATCTGTTGTCAATCTCTCATATTCCATCCCCTCTCGTGAGAGAGTCAAGGTTGTCCTTGCTCTGATACCATATTAATAAAATGGAGAGCATCCATTGCAATGGATTCACACACAATAATAACTTGTATTACATTGAATCTCAATTACAACATATATATATAGTTGGAGTCAGATCCAACTTATTCTAAACTTAGTTATGGAGGTTGAAAGAATATCTCAACAACTCCAACAAACCAAAACCAACTTCAAATTAATCATTAATTCTAACAAAGGTCTCTGCATTGATGGTCATGGAGGTGAAGGGATTAGGGTTTTCAGATTTTTGGAGGGTATATTTTGGCACATCGAGTGACAATGATGTTCAACACCGATGCTAAGTCTACTCAATAGTTGACATGGATTTCTTGTTGGACATGGATTGTGAAGAGGACGATGCTCTTTGGGCAAGAGAAGACATATTTTTTCCAGACAAGACATTCTAAGAAATATACAAAAACTTGGGTGGGTCGGATGGAAAATGTCACGTGTTTTCGATAACAACCGTGTCTCTTCATCAAAACAACACACTAGCAAAACGTTTGTCACCAGATGTTTTGAAAGGTATTTTCAAACCCGTGCTCAACGAGGCTCCCCGAACAGGTGAAAAATGGTTTAATTATTTGTTTATTCATGTTGGCTCCTCGGTTCGTCAAGTAGCTGACCTTACTGGTAAGGAAATAAGATACCATTCTTCAAAATTCTCTTCAACACGATTTTGGGGATGTATTTCCGCATAGGAAAGGAAAGATTAACATAAGCATTTGAAGTGGCGGGAATAATTTTTTTTGTGAAGCAACAAAGAATAATCGAAAAAACAAAACCCTAAAAGTAAGGAGGAGTCGAACGATCTATGCAATGGGAAAAGATATCACTCTCGATAGAGTTGCAGGTCTCTCGGAGAAATTCCTAGTTGGAAAATTCATCTACATCAAGATGTTGAAGGCTCGCTTAAAACAATGGATCCATACCTTTTTGAAACCATTAGTTGGTTATTGTCCACCATATAGTCTCCTATAAAACTACTAGATATTCTTTCATTTTTTTATCGGAAGGAGATCTTCTTAAAATTCTATAGGAATCATGGATTATTGAGAAAGGGGTGTTAATGCTTAAGAGGTGGACTCCAGGTTTTAATCCTTATACATAAACTTTCTCAAATTTTTTTGTAGGGTTACTTCTACCTCATTTTCCTATCAAGTTTTGGTCGATAAAGGTATTTGAGGAAATTGCAAATATGATAGGAAAATTTGTGTTCTTTGATGAGAGGGATCTTATATGGAACAATAAAAGACTTGTGTGGATTCTAGTGGAGGTAGATTTGGACTTGGGGTTACCTAATGAAATAGAAATTCATACATAGGATAGATCCTTTATTCAAATTCTTTATTATTGGAGAGAACCCTTTCAATGCCATGCCTATAGACAGACATGTCACATAAAAGAAAATTTCCGAAAAGTGAAGAAACAAGTAGGATCCAAGGAAGGAGATATGAATCATCTCTAGAAAGAATACCCCCCACAGTTATAAGATAATACGCTATATGGGTTTGAGTAGGATTCTCTTTTAGGTACGATGAAAATCTTTGTCCCTTCCTTTTTCAATTCATTTTCTAAAAATGACATTGATTCATTGTTGAAACATGAGGATTGGATTCTTGAAATTTTTGGAGGGTTTTGGGAATTAGTGATGAAGAATTTCAAGAATCCTTTAGGGTTATTATTGGAAAGTAGTGAGCGAGAGGACCTTATGATTAAGCAGTGTGTTAACCCTATGGATTTCCAAACTCCTAAAATTTCAATGGCTGCAGCGTGTTGTAATGTTCATGAAAAGGAGTTGAATTTTCCTCTGTCTAATCAATGTCAGGGGTTACAGGGTAATCCTTTGAGTTCTTTGGATGATTCTTTCAAGCCTCGGACTCTTTTTTTGAACCTAGGGTTGATAATATTATTTCTTCTAAGGAGTTGTTGGAAAAGGAAGGTCTCTGTAAAGACAAAACTCCTTCTTACAAATATATTTTAACTAAGACCCCTTTGGAAATAAGCGATAAATTTGAGCCTTTGAAATACGGGAGGTCAAATTTTGGCATTTGAAAGAAATCATAAAAGAAAACTTATAAAAATCCCCCTGACATTATTGAAGGAGGCCTGGATCCTTTATTTTCTCTTGATTTGCCTATCCAACATGGATTGAATTCTTTTGTGGTTCCTTCTTTTTCTCCTAGGGCACTTAGAGCTCGGTTGCATGAAGAAACTATTCTTAAATGATTTTATTTTCTTTAACTATGCGTGGGGTAGGGGGTTCCCCAAAGATATTAACCTTGATAAGGTTAATAGATTCAATGAGCCCTGAAATTATATTCTTTCAAGAAATTGTGGTGGATAGTGAGAAAGAAAACTATTTTTTCCTCAAATGTTAACCTAGTTGGAATTGTGTTGCAGTCAATTCATGTGGATAGTCAGGAGGTTTGGTTCCAAGATGGAATCCTTTAAAAGCAGTTCTAAATTCTTATGACACTAGTGTTGGTATTCTTTTGGAAGGTCATATCCAAGATGTCTATATTTTGGTAAAAATTTTGAATTTCTATGGGACTTATAAGGATAGACACTGTTTTTGGAAAAAAGTTGGAAGATTGTGGTTTTCTCTAGGAAGAAGGTTTAATTATTTGGGGAGATTTAAACTTCATTGTTTCTTCTGTAGAGATTTGGGGAGAGCATGCAAGATTGGACCCTCTTACTGATTTTTTATCTTCTTTTATCTCTATAGATGTTCTCGTAGATGTACAACCTGTCATCATAGGGTAAACTTGGAGAAATGGGCGTTCTGGCTATAGTGGAATTTCAAAAAGGCTTGATAGTTTTTTTATTAATGAAGATTTGTTGGTAAGCTTGGGTCATTGTAAATCTTGGGTCATAAACTCACTCATTTCGAACCATAATCCTATTTGTATGCAATTTGATGAATCCATAGAAAAATTTCTCTACCCCTTTAAGTTCAACCACTCTTTGTTTCAAGAACCTGATTTCAACACTCTGGTTCCTTCTACCTGGAAATTAATGGATCCTTGGAAAGACAGATCAACTATGCAGCTCCTATTTAATAAACTCATATAATTGAAGGAGGAAGTAATCAAATGGAAAGTAGTGAAGAAGAGAAATATGAAATAAGAACTTTCATATCTGGAACAAATAATGGATAACATTTTTCACAAATATTGTCTTCAGATGTAAATGATTAGTTGATTTCATTTGAAAAAAGGAATTATGAGATTCTAAATCTAGAAGAATATTCATGGTGCCTAAAAAGAAGGGCTATTTGGTTAAAAAGTGTAGACAAAAATACCAATTTATTTCACAAACATATTGAATTCTGTAGAAAGCTAAACACCATTTGGGATATAAAGATATGGAAGGAAAAGCACAGTCTTCCCAAAAAGACATCAGATTAGTTGATTTTGATTTCTTCAGACAACAATACAAAGCAATAGAAAAATAAAATACTCTTTTGCAGCTTCGGGTACTGAAAGAAGTCCCTCGCTTCTTCACAGATGAAGAAAATGATTCTTTAGGTGGTCAGATTACTTTGCAGGAAGTGGAACATACTATGCATTTGATTCCAAAAGATAAAATCCCTGGTCCTAATGGGTGGAGACATGAGCTCTTCAAGATTTTTTTTGATATCTTAGGTAATGATCTGGTGAATGTTGTTGAGGATTCAAGGATTTCAAGAAAAGTATGTGGGTCTATGAATGAAATCGTTGCTTCTCTTATTCTAAAATATTTGAACTCCTTATCCTTCCATGAATTCAGACCTATTGCTTTATGTAGTTTTTTCTATAAAGTTATTTCAAATATTATAGCTAACATACCCCAAATTAAACTTGCTTATTGCATCTTAGAAGAGCAATTTGGATTCTTGAAAGATAGACTAATCTTCAATGTTGTAGGAATTTCACATGAATGATTACATTCTTCAAAGTCTAAAAAAATGAAATCTTTGTTTTTTAAGTTGGATCTCAAGAAGGCTTATAATAAAATTAGATGGAATTTCCTCATGATGTTATTGATACAGGTTGGATTAAAGTTGAAAGTAACTCAATGGATAACGGGTTGTGTATCCAATGAAAACTTTGCTATTTTGGTTAATGGATCTCTGACTGAGTTTTTTAAAAGTCATAGAGGGATAAGACAAGGTTGCCCTCTATCCCCATTGTTGTTTCTTTTGTTTGTTGAGGCTTTTAGCAGGTTTGTGAAGAAGGAAAATTCACAGGCTTGAAAGTTTTAAGAGGGATAGAAATCACTCATCTTCTCTTTGTGGATGATGTGATAATTCTGGGCATTGATTCGGTAGAAGAATGGGTTGAAATTAAGAAATTGATTTAAAAAATTTGTCAATCTTCAGGGATGGAAATAAACTGTCAAAAGTTTGGTTTCAAACACAATAATATTGATGAAGATTTTCTGGAAACAATGGTTAATATATTTGTAATTTCTACAGCTCTGCTTGACAGTGGGATGAAATATTTGGGCTTCCATATGAATCCAAATGATTATAGGATTCCTTATTGGTTATGGCTTATCCAAAAGTTTGAGAAAATAATAGTAGGTTGGACTCTTCATTGGTTATCTCTAGGAGGAAGGTTGTTTTTAATAAAGGTTGTTCTACAAAACTTTCCAGTTTACTATTTAATCCTTGCTAAGATTCCTGAAAAAACTAAAGCCAAAATTAGACAAATTAATACAAGTTTTCTATGGAGAGGAGATTGGAATCCTACAAGATTCATCTGGAAAAAAAAAAGTAAATTGATGTCATATTTTGGTTGAGGGAGGGTTATTACAAGTATTTGATTTCTTCAAATTTCTGGAGACATCTTATGTTTTCTCTGCCTTTGGTGAAAAACTGTATAGCTTGTCCATTTGGTAATGGTTCTCGAGTATTGATTAGTCAAGATCCTTTTGTTGGAGGTGTATCTTCTTATAGGTTATCCAATGCCTTGGTTTGTCATATAAACTCTTTAAATATATTTTCCCTAGCACATATCAACTCCTCTTCTATATTGATTTCTACAGGAGCCCATGATTGTTTGTCCTCTCAAGAAAGGCATTTGGAAGGAGTATTGGCTACATAGTGGAATGATTACTTGAATTTGTTAAGAAGTAATGGAATATCCCTTAATAATGAAGAGGATAAAATTGTTTGGACCTGGATAAAATTGGGACAATCATAGTTAAGTTGAAGATACCTGTCAAGCTTATTCTTTTTGTTTGGCTTTGTATCCACGGCCCCATAATAACTGGTGAAAATTTCAAGAGCAGAGGAGGCTATGGTCCCACATTATGCAGTCTTTGTATCAATAGTGAAGACTATTCTAAACATTTATTTGTCGATTGTGATATTGGACAGGAAATTCAAAAAGAAGTGTGTGACTTATTCAAGATCAAAGGAGTGTGTTTCTCCTTGTATCTAAATTATTTTCTTCTATCCTGGTTTTTGTCTTGGCTGAAATTTACATTTGTTCCATTTATTGTCATGTGGCGAATATGGGAGTACATGAACAAAATCATGTTTGAGAATTCACTAAGAAATGTTTTTGGAGCGGTATCCAAAATTTTGTTGTCCATAAAGGATTTTTGTTTTGATCCAAGCTCAGAAATTTTTTATTCCTTCTTGAATCGAGTTTACTTTGGGGAAAAGCATTTAGGATTTTTCAATGGTGTTGCTAAAGGGGGAACATGTGGAGTTGGTGTTTTAATTAAGCCCAGTGAAAATCATCATTTTAGATTTTATCTTACATTTGGTATGCGTTTTAATATCAAAGTAGAGCTTCTTGGTTTATGGAGTCTCCTGACTTTTGTCCAAATTCTTCATATTGAAGACTTCATGGTGGTGGGAGACTCAAAGGTGGTTTTGGATTAGTTTGCAGGGAAATCACGTCTGAATATTTTACTCCTTCAACATTATTTAAATAAAGTTTTGGTTCTAAAGAAGGCTCTTAGGAGGATAGATTGCTTTCATATTCATAGAAAATTTAACTCCATGGTTGATTCTCTCTCGAAGAAATCCCTTGGGTATGAACATGGGAATCTTTTTTATGAAGAAATGCTTGATGATCAAGAGATAACATCATGGTCTTTATATGTCTTTGGATTTTAGTTTATCTTTCAGTATTATTATCTTTTGGAGGGATATTTTTGTTGTGATTTGTATAAGCTACTCAACATTTTTGAAGTTTTTGTGTACCCTATGATTGTATGGATTTAAAATCCATTTTGTTGATTTCGTATTTATTTTTGAAGATAGGATCATAGATAATTAGATGTTGTGGATAGATATAATCACTTCTTATGACTCTATATGTCATTATATAAGCACGTGGAAAGATTTCTTTGATTGAATTTCAATAGCATAGAAGGTGCTTTTTTTTGTGAAAAAAAAAATGGCAAATATTAGTTGAATGGAAAGTTCAGTTCATTATTAGTAAAATTGTAATAAAAAATTCTATCTGGCAATGGCGTTTTCTATAAAAAAACTTACTAGCAATACGTGAAGGTATTGTATAAATTATAAAAATGGTATTTTTGGTCAGAATCCTACTACAACAAATTGCACGAAATCACTATTTTTTGTTGTTTAAAATCCATTTGTGAATGCAGAAATAGATTCAGCATGCTGAAAATCACTCAAATCTGCTTTCTTATCAAATTTCGAGCAAATGAGCCAGAAAAATATTGCCGACAAATAATCATTTCGTAAATTGTTTAGAATACGAAGTACAAGAATGTTTATAAAATTTTGTTGTACATTGTTCTGAATAATTTTTTTTTATTTCGCATAAATATAGTCATTAACAACATACATGGATAATAGCACTTTGAATTGAAATGGTTCAAGCTATAAATCGTCTAGTAGTAACACCGAGAGATGGGTTCGTCCTCTTTTTCAGGGAGTGGGATAACTTGGGAACAATCTTCCCTCCCGAGTTACTTTTCTGGCAGGTCCTCCGGTGGTACAGTTTTAAATTCTCAGCCAATCCATAACTCTCGTCGATTTTATGAGCATCTAGTTTGGTTTGAATGGGGAAAAATCCATAGGGTAATGTTTTGAAATGCATCGAACTTTTATCCATGGGAAACTCAGGCTACCTATGAAAAGCTTGTTGGATTCAGGCCCATATTTTTGCCTAACCAGAGGGTATGTTTGCTCCTAAGTTATCCTACTCCCTTTTCCATTTTCTAGTAAGACGCAAAAGCCATCCTCCATGTTCGTAGTCAGTATGTGAAGGAGCAATGAATTTTTGGCAAGCGAATCAATAGGCCACCGAAATAATGAACATGGAAATTAGGGTCGACGCAATGTACTTCATCTGGATAAACACCATGTCTTTTCCAAGGAAGAGGCACATGGCACCTTGAAAAATTGCAAACATGAATGGACTTTGTTGAATAAAATCACCTTCCCCTATTAAGATGTGTCTCGGGCCATTATTGGAGGCAGTCGACGTCCCATATGGTGTCCATATGACCCATGGCGTAGGGATGGTAAATTGTCCAGGTTCCTTTTCCCACAAAATTCTAGTCTGGTAGGACATCATTGTGCATCGTGTGCTTGGAGTCCAAGGGAACCGAGGGATAAAGCCTCATATATTCACAGATTGTGGCATAAAGATAATTCATGCTCTGCATCTCCTCGTAGGAAAATAAAAGAACAATAGATGACTTAATATTTCCTGCATCTTACAATCTCCTTGCAGCAACGAGATTGTTTTTTTTTTTGTATATGGCTTCCTCTATTGGAAACATGCCAACGAATTTCCTCATGCAGTCACATGCACATGCATGCAATTATGTTAATGCATATGCATGCAATCTATTTATGAATTGTTTGTGTAGCTATGTGATCTATTCATGATCAGTCTGTGTAATTGAGTGTTAGATGTTATATATACGAGCATACCCATAGAGGTGTGTGTGAAATGTGTAGTGAGTGTGTGAGATCAATATGCAATATTGAGCTATTGTGTGTATGAGAGGAGAGGATGCTTGTATGCCTAGTTTGACTATTGTAATTCTCCCTTGAGTAAAAAAAATATTGATTATCATTTCTTGTGTTTTTTTCCCTCATTGGGTTTCCCCATAAATCATTGTGTCAATTGTGTGTTTGTTGATCTTGGTTTGTTATTCTCGGTTTAATATTGCTTGTTGATGCTATGGTTATTATCCTTTGTTTTGCTTTAGTTGCCCAACAAGTGGTATGATAGCAGGTTAAGCATGTGTCGTAGGTGAGCAAAGAATAATTGTGTGCAGGTTTCTTGTGAGCACAAGAAGGAATGATTAAGTGAGTATGAGGTTATCGACTCTCCCTAAGAAGTGTTAAAGGCGCATTGATGCTCTCAAACTTAATAATTTTTTATTTTTCCAAAATCACCACACACAATTTGCACATCACGGAGCATTGGAAAATCGGGACTCTGCCATCCACACTAAAGGAGCGTTGATCTCTAAAACTAACACTCCCTTTCCACCCACAAAGGAGCACTAATCATAAAAAAAATTGCATGGTTTAAAAAAATCAATGGTATAAAAGTAAGGTGTGAAGGGGATTTTATTATCATATAAAGGAGAGGTTGACATTTTGTCTTATTATGCATGGGAAATAATAAGGGGATGGAATTTATTAAAGAAAGGTGAGGTGGTTAATATTTTAAAAGCATATATGTGAGTTATAATATATTTGTTATATTAATCCTTTTTTTTTAAATTAAAAGTTATATTTTGGGGGTGTAACCTGGAATATAAAGTATTTCTCCATTTTTAAAAAAGGTACAGTTTTATATAAGCACTGGTTTCTGGAGTTTTTTGCTAATGGAAAAAGTGTAGAGTTCTAAGTTTGAGGTGGAGAAATTCAATGGTAAGAATAGATTTGTGCTATGGAAACTCAAGATGCAGGATATGCTTGTGCAAACGACATTAGCTGTAAAGTCAAGGCAACCAGAAAGCATGACAGACAAGGACTGGGAGGATTTGGATGCAAGATCCCCCGCTATTATTTTTTTTTGTCTGGCAGATGAGATGTTGTTTAACATGGATGAAGAGAAGAAAACAACAGGTTTGTGTACCAAACTGGAGAGCTTGTATATGACAAAGAACTTGTCAAACAAAATCTTCTTAAAGAGGTAGTTGTACAACCTGCAAATGAAAGAAGGTACAAAAATTGTTGATCACTTGAATGTTTTCAATACTCTAATTTGTCAATTAGATAGTATGGAAGTAAATTTTGAAGAAGAGGACAAGGAGGTTATTCTATTGTGTTCGCTGTCTGAGAATTCAGATCATTTGGTCACAACTGTGTGGTTTAAAACAATAGATGCCATTGATTATGACATTGTTGTGAGAGCTTTGTTGTCTAAGGAGATGAGGAAAAATACAGTAAAGAAACCTCAACAATAGAAGAAATGGTGGTCATGGGTCAATGTACAGGAGGACGGAAATATCAGAAAGGTACATCCAAGTCTAATTTGAAAGACAGTAAGGGTAAGGAAAAATGTTGGTTTTTTTGCAAATTTGGGCATCTCAAGAAGGATTGTTGGAAATGACAACAAGCATCCAAACATGACTCCACAAAAGAAGCAAATTCATATACATGTATGGATGATGAAGTTTTGTCTGTCTGTTTTGTCTCTCCAACTATGTTCACATAGAAGGTGTAGGGCGGTGATGGTTGAGTCATCGTGAAATAACAAAAAACAAATAAAAATGTATTTACTTTGAAATTATAGAAATTATTGATTTCATGTAGATGGGCATATGTCTGTAAGACCTGGATAGGCATGCCTACCCCTAGTTTATTAGGTCACCTATGAAAAGTCTAGACCTAGATTTAGGTATATTGAATATGTAGGGAGGGAATGTATGTCAGGTTAAACTTGACCTGATGAAAGAGTTAATGAGTTAAATTTGTTTGTAGGTCAAAGCAGGTGGTTTTTCGGGTCTATGTGTTTTGGGTATCCCATGTTATTGTGTCAATGGATTTGCATGTAATTAATCCTATAAAAGGCTTGGTGAACTCCATTGTAAATGGGTCTGGAGTTAAGAGGTGAAGGCTTACTTGGACGGCTTGGTCTTATTTGGTCAAGGTTGTTCACATGCAAAGTTCGAGGTGGAGCATTGTGTCCAGTTTAGAAAGTTGGGTATGTAGAAAGGTTGATGTGTTGGCAGGTCAATCAAGTGTTTGAGAATATATGATGAAGGTAAGTTCATATCCATGGAACTTGGAAAGTATTGCAAGGAAGTTGGGATTGAATAGGCATGTTCAATAATGCCAAGTTGCAACAATAGTTGTGGACAAAAGCGATTGTACTATCTGGTAGCTCGGTCACCATCGGTTGCAAAAGACATAAATATTCAGGAAGAGGTATGAACATTTCATATGGTAATTACTCAAATGTTAAATTATTCGGTTGTGATGTTTATGGTATTTTATCAACAGTCTAAGTAGGAACTAGATCAAACAGGTAGATCCTCAATATGGTAATGATGTTAAGGGGTGCAGACTATGGGATCCTACTACCCATAGAATCATCATGGACAGAGATGCAGTGTTTGATGAATCTCCTTTTCATATGAAAGGTTCAAAGAGTGACTTGTAGTAGAAAGGTATTTGGAAGGTATTGATTTCCATGAAAGTTTCTCACCAATTGTTAAAAGCTTGCTTCTATTCATGTTGTGCTAGCACTAGTTGTGATAGTACAACTAGATGTTAAAATTGTTTTAATTGGAGTTTTTTGGATAAGGGGATGTATATGGAACAACCAGAGCAGTTAGTTAAGAATCACAACTGAAGATTTGCCTGCAAAATCAAAAATCATTGTATGACCTGAAGCATGCTAGGAAAATGGTACAAGATGTTTGATTCCTTCATGGTGAGCCAAATTTTACAAGAAGTGAGTATCATAGATAATTTTAGGGTTTAAATTTTTGAAGGGACGAATTTACATTAAATTAGTGTTTAAAAAAATAAGAATGTTTTAGCCCATATATTAAAATAAAAAATATATATGACAGATAATTTGTCCCCTTTAAAATAGTAATAAAATTAGTGGAAAGAGGGTTCTCCCTCCTGATTTCATGAACAAATTTCCATTTCGCTCGGATTTTTCAGAATCACGATTTTATTTTAGTGCATCACCCAGATTTCCTAAACCAGGGGGGTTTGGGAAGTATTTTTCCTGCATCTCTTCGAATCAGGGATTTATGGAAACCATTTCTCCTGCATCTCCTCGATCAAAGGATTTAGGGAACCGATTTCATCCACATATTTATCAAAGGATTTATGGCATCAATTTCATCTGCAATTTTTCTCAAGGGAACCACTTCGTCCAATGCCCATTTCCCATCGATTTTGGGTTTCAGAAATGTGATTGGGATTGTTAACATGAAACCTTTTTCTCATTCAACTTTGGATATAAGCATGTCTAATAACACATCCTCATTTTCTAAGGTTGAGATCATGAGTCTATGGCCTTATGTCTTTTCTCTAGTATTTCCATGGGTTCAGATGCATAATGGAGACATAGTTGTTGCATAAGCAATTGCAGTAGCAAAAATTACTGCAACTTCAGCCTAGTCAAATCTAAACCAAAGAACATATTGTTCCTAGGTTTGAACTTGGGTCAATTTACATGGCAGCAACGTGTCTCAACCTCAAGAACAGATCCTGATGGACATCTTGAAGGTATGGAATTGATTTTGTGCAAGTATATTCTATATTTGTATCTTGTTCAACTTAGAACAGTCTCAAATTTTTCTTTTGTTGCATCAATATCTGAACAAGTATGTGTATATTCATGTTCTTCTTCTAAAGCTGGAGACAAAGTTGATTTTTGCTGATCATTTGTGCCTTCTTCTCTTTTTGTATTTTTGTCTCTATTCCTTTCATTTTCCAAACCTTTAGCCTCTGTTGTTGCATTAACGAGTATAACATCTTCCTCAGTTCTCACATTATTATTATTCTAAACTTTAATCATGCTCTTGTTGTGAGTGCAGCAAGATGAAAAATGTTGTAATTCTTGTGAGGAAGTTCATGAAGCATACCAAAAAAAAAGGATGGGCATTTGAAAATATTGATTTGATTGATCAAGTAGCTAGTTTACAAACTTTCTTTATATTTTAGATTGTTTGAAATCGAATAAATTTGGTTGTTGCAAAGATGATAGTGCAAAACATTAGAAGGATAGTGAATGATGTGATACTTCATCCACCTTGCTATTGCTTAGTTTCGTTGGGAATAAAATGCTTTCTTCTCTGACTATCCTAATGATTGATCATTTATTTTGATAGAAATGTGTCACTTTTGGATTCCTTTCATCTTGAAAAATAGGTGCCAGACACTTTAGGACTCAACCTTTATTATCAATTTCTTCTTATATTTATATTAAAAATGAAATGTTACTTACACTTTATTATGCCAAAACACTTTTTTTCACTTTTGCAACTTGAAAGTTTCTTTTCTCCAGAAAATGATCATGTATAATTAATTTTTCTAAACTGATGATATTTACATCTCGTATTTGCCAAAATTATGCATTTTCTCTCTAGTTTGGTTCTTTGGAGTGCTTAGTTTACTCTTTTTGATACCTAATATGTGAAGTTTTGATTTGTGCATGGAATTTCATAAGTAAATATTCATGATTGAAGATCATGTATCACATGTAATCACATAACAAATTTTCCAATTATAATAACATGACCCCAAAGGATGGTCCTCCTCTACATGGAGGAGCCATGATTTGGAAGAAAGTCTTTGTATTTTGGATATAATATAGGGATATAAATAGTTATAAAAACAAGAAATGATAAAATATTCATTTAAAGAAAGATAAGCTCTCTATTTTATCATGAAACATCATTCCATGTAAAGCAAACTCAATTTGTTGACTCTAATTCTGGAGTAAGTTGTCTACTAGAATGAGCCCAACTCTTTGGAAACTAAAAAAATTGATTTTGAAAACCTTTATTGCTCATAGTAGGAATTCTTATATTTAGCTAGCCAATTACTATAATTGCTCTTCTATCTTTTCCAAATGGATGTTCTGAGTTCTCCATAGATGTTGTATACTATGGACCTAAATTAGTGTCAATATATCTCTCAAAGTTTTGGATAAGGGGCTCCATATTGTTAGCTCCCATTTGCTTAGTCACCATCACATGTCCCAAACCAAATATTGGCAATTTTCAAAGTTGGAGCTCTTGAAGGTACCTTACAATTTTGATTATATTACAAATATAAATTATTTAATATTTTTTTTGTCTTATAAATGTTTTAATACTTGTAGGTTGTTCATAATTATTTTTCCTCCCACACTCTAGACTTGAAAACTATCAAGAACATCATTAATTTGAAGGCCACATATGGGTTATCACCCATTTTCCTAGTCCCCTAGGAAACCAACTATGATGCTCGTCAGTTTTCTAGGAGTGCCACCTGGTTGCATGACATGTCTCTGATTTTGTTTGGATTTTCTAGAAATAAACTAAAATGAAGGATATATCTAGAAAGATTTGTCATATTATATGATTCATCATTTTTATAACCAAACTGGAGATTATCTAGAAGACTCCACCAGACAGTACATGTCATATGTTGTTTTGATGTTCATGTAGTTTTCCATGAGATTTAACACCTTAAGGGTTTATACTGATCTATAAAATCAGGGCTAGTGAGTTCAACATGTAATGTTATTAGGGGGGTATCTTGTTCTTTTAAATTCATCTTATGGGCAAGGGAATATTCATGCTTTCTAGATCAAAAGAGTTTTTCTTAGAGATGGAATGTATTGTTCCAACCCACACAAAGTGTGACACTTTGATCAGGTTCAATGAAACATTTCTCCTTTTGTGTTGTAAATCAACTTGCTTGTTCTAGTAAAACAAGTCAGTTTATCTACTATTCATTGTTGTTAGTATTTTCACAGAGTGTGCTTTCTCTCACCTCTTATGCATGCCTTCAATGGTATTTTTCATTCCCTTTCTTCTTCGGGCTATTTTTTTTATTTTTTATTTTGACTTTTAATCAAACAACACATTTTAAATTCTTATTTCAAAAGATTGAAATAAAGAACCTTTAAATCTGATTTGATTTCTGATTTTGAATTTTAACTAAAACAAAATTTTAAATTTTAAACACAACGAAATTTGAGGCATATCTTGTCACATCCCCCCCCCCCCATTACCAAATGGATACAACTTGGATGATTACATCTTTTCCTTCGGTGCTACCAATATATAGAGACACAATGGGTCTAGCATCTAGTGGCACCATTCCACCAGGGTCCAGACCCATGAGATCCCCATGGGGCCTCCAAGTCCCCTGTGACTAGACCCTTGTAGAGTTGATGACTCAAATAATGGGACAAGTATTTCCCTTCTAGCAAGCAATTCTCTGCTCCAATAAAACATAATTAGGTCTCTCCCTTGAGATGACAAGACACACCTCAAATCAAATATTCTTCCAGTGCTTCTCCTCTAGTATGATTTTCTTCCCTTTGGCCTCAGTTGGTAGGAGAGATGCATATACAGAGGTGGATTTACCAAAAGAGTAGGGGGTTTTCCCAAAGGAGTAGTTCCCTCCTCTAAGGCATCCCTCCATGAAATTTTGATTTGATTTGTATCCGTCAACAGTTCATGTATCACTCTAATTTTTCCGTCTATACTCTCTTCCTTGGCTATTATATTTTATATCTTAGATTATATCTTCTTTATTTATTTTACATAGGAGTTACCCTGATGCAGGAGCATTGTACAAAGTTGAAGCACGCACCTAGCCAAAGGAACAACTGGACATGTAGATGAAAAAAGGGGCACGCTTTTATGAAAATGTTTTGAATTTTGAAAACTGAAGCATTTGTTACAGGTATGAAATAACTGAGGGGGGGGGGGTGAATCAGTTATTGTAAATTATTAACAATCTCTCTCAATTTTAACTTCGAATCATTAATCTTAGTGGCAGTAAGTCTT
>JZKD02S1901731.1:953176-995074 GCA_000966675.3 Picea glauca | reverse complement strand
TGTTTCAGCATTCGTGTTGCAGCAGTCGTGTTTCAGCATTCGTGTTCCAACAGTCGTGTTTCAGCATCTACGTTTCAGCATGTTTCACTTTTGTGTTGCAGCATCTTTGTTCGCTCCCAACAGTCGTGTTTCAGCATTCGTGTTGCAGCATCTGTGTTCATATAAACAATCTTGATCATCTGCGTCATTCTTCTGTTATAGCCATCAATGACAACCTTAACCATCTGCGTTTAGCTTATGTGTTCCAACGTTGTTTCAGCACTGTTTTTCCAGCATCTGTGTTTGCATTTGTGTTGCAGCAGTTCGCATTTGTGTTGCGGCAGTTTACATTTGTATTGCAGCGTGTTTCAGCATCTGTTCTTCATAAACAATCGATTGCCATCAATGACAACCTTGATCATCTGCGTCATCTCTGTTGTAGCCATATTTCCAACAGCATTAATGTAATATCTAGGAGAAGCGTACTTACATTTATGTCTTGGAGATATGAATAGATCTAGAGAAATTACTCTCCTCTGTCGGATGTAGTAGGCATTTAAGTCTGTTAATGTAAAGTACATAGATTTGAATGTTAGATTAGACAGTTTAGAAGCGTAGGAGGGAAAATAGATATAGACACCCTCACCCTTGTATCATTGTAGAGGGAGGAAGAACATTATTATAATTCATAATTCATAAGTTGGAGAGTTGTAGAGAAGAACCCATGTACAGGAGAACTTGAGTTAATACATAAAGCTTTGACTCAATTTTCATGGTGTTATGATGCTTACTGTTTACATTTGTTAAATGGTATGTTTACAGTTGGTTTGTTTTCTTTGTTATGCATTTATCTCAATGTTGTATTGTGTGTATGATTTCATGTTGAATGTATGAAGTCAGAGAGAGAAGAAGAATGAGTTTCAATTGTTTCTCTTCCTGAGAATTCCTGCAAGGAGTGCAGTGAACGTCCGCAAGGTGTGTGTTGACGAGGGTCTGAGTTTTATCTCAGAAATCTCAGGAGAGATACCGTTGTTCTCATAACCAACAAAAGTGCAGGAGAAGCATAGAGCCATGCAAGGTGTGCACAGGCTGGTTGAGGCTTTAGAACTTATCGACCAAGGGGAAAATTGAAGGACTACTATTGCAAAGAGTGCACAGTGTTGAAGACTCGAATAACCGAAGGTTATTTGAAAGGTTTCCGCAAGGAGTGCGAGCAGGAACCCTTTTGGAAGGGTTGAGTTTGCAAGTGAAATATTAGGAGAGATAATGCCTTTGAAGTGTTCAAAGAGAGATGTAAATCAAAATTGTCTCATAGAAATTAAGTTCATGAGGGAGAACACTCAGTTGTTGGCAGGAGTTATTTAAGCGTGAATCGGGTGGTCAGAATTCTCCATGGAGAGCTCGCGAAGTCGAGAGGACCGTAGGATCCAGTGGAGTTACAAGGTGGTTAGAGGCCGGTGAAACCCATCACCTAGGATTCGAGGGTCAATATGAGTCGTTGATCTCATCTCAACCCATGTCGTTGGATCAATTCCCGAATTCAGGGTTAGTGAGTTTGAAGGGCAGAACAAATTCTTGGTTTCCTCTCGAGTTGCAAGGAACAGGGAAGGAGATCCAGAGCATTGGATCCAAGCCACAGGAGAACCGTTGGATAAGAACCTTCATGGGGTATCGCGTATTGGAGGTTCAGGGGTTGAAGGAACTTCTTTTCAACTGTAGAAGTCGTGAAGTGCCGAGCGCCGAGGGCTCGTGCGAACACGTAGCACATTCGATAGGTGTGGCCACATGGTTGACAGGTGGCGTAACAACCAACACCCAGAGGAAAGTGGAAGTGGGTGATAGGCGGTGGACATGCGTCACCTTGGGAGGAGTCAACCTATTGTTGACTATCGTTAATCGGGGATTCACGAAGGAGGAGCACGAAGGCTCAACTCTCCAACTCGCAAAGTTGCAAGTTGCGAGTTGCAAGAGGTGATAGAGTTAGGCCCTAGCCAGTGGTTGCTTGTAGATGTGTTAGCAAGGAAGGAGCCATACCCGTATCACATCTCAGGTATCGGAGGTTTGGAGTCTAGGGTCGTCAACTCACTAACTTGTGAGATCGTGAGTTGCGAAAAGCGCTTGCGCTAAGGCTCGGTTGTGGTTGCATGGAGACGTAAGGTTCGTTCCTGGTGTTAAGTTGGGTAGGGTGGGTTTTCACAAAGGACCTATGGATCGGATTCGTGAGGTTCCAATAGGGATCCGAGAGAGCCGCTTCGTCTTGAGAAGAATTTAGAACGATCCTGAGCGGATCTCGGCCCAAGGGTCGGGGTCTTACTATCATACCCTTTGCACTCTGATAGTGTATTGACTATGTTGTAATTAGCAGTCCCACTGACCTATTTTTGGTCATCTGTTGGACATTAATAAAATTTTCTTATTTTATCCCAACAACTTTCAACAACTCCAATGCAAAGAATTGTTGAAGAATTATTTGAGTGGTAATGGTTGGTGAATTGATGATGCATTTTATAATTTCTCTAGCCTCCCCTATGAGATCATTAATTGTAACAATCCCATTATTAAAAATACAAAACACTGTTGCAACTTACAATAAACTTGAATTGATATAAATTAAATAGAAATTTGAAGCAATAAAAATGCAAAAATCTTCATAAAGATACTTGTTTTATTTGAAGTTATCATTTCTATTTAAATCTCTGATGGAAACTGAGCAATATAACCTATCTATTTGATGGACAAGGTAAGGATGGATAGATTAGTAAGAAATGAAATAGAGGGAAAACAGAGTTCACGTCTATCATAAGACACTCATCATATCTTCTAGGAATACATTCCTAAAATAGTATTTCAGACTGGAGCCAAAACTATTCTCGATCAAGCATTAGGACATTTGTTTTTCCATTCTATCATACCTACATGACATAAAATATAGTGGCTTCCTTAATTTTTTCATCACATATAGCCTCTGACTCTCTCTACAAGTAGACTAATGCACATATGTTCCATAAACAACAAAGATCTTTTAAGCGTTTTCTGAATAGTCAGGAGAAACATTTTATGCTTGACAAAAAGGTTAAACCCTTGTAGAAGATTGACCCTTCCATGCCAAAACAATTTGCTCCATACTTGAAGGAATTATAATTTGAAGGACTTCCTTTCATGCATAAATCCAACCCCTATTTTGTGCATCATAAAAAAAAGGGAATTCATAGACATTTCAGAATATGTCCACATCCTTCAATTTGGAAGTTGGAAGCATGTGTTGGTTTGGGTGTTCTGTCTACAAAATGAACACAAGAAGTTGAATACCTTATTAAAACCATCTACTTGTAAAATAAATTTATAATTATGAATTGTGATATTTAAGAATGTGGAAGAAGAATGGTTTGTATCCTATTAGAAAACATTTATTTTATCAAACAATATGCTGGAATTAGTATGATTGGTTAACTTGCAATAACAATATTCTTAGCCTTGATGGAATTAGTATGATTGGTTAACTTGCAATAACTATATTCTAAGCCTTGCTGAAATTAATATGATTCATTAACTTGCAATAGCCATGTTCTCAGCCTCGCTAAAATTATCTATTAAGAACTTACTTTGTGAATATAATAGCATGTTTTAAATTTCTCCAAACAAGATTTATGTGCCCAATAAAAATTATTATCCTAGAAACTATAGAAACTAGGCAACTGAAGGTCGATAGACACTGGAAAACTAATGAACCTAGGGATTAGGTTTTTTGTAACTAGGTGTAACTACTTCCAATATAACATCATTATAAAATTCTCTTATCCAGAAAATAAAGCTGGAATAACATAAAATTACACAACAATCACAATCTTCAAATTGAGAAAAGAAAACATATAGAAGAAATAATATGTCGATAGAAGAAGAATGACTCGAAGCCAACCTCATAAATCATGTGTCCAATTTGATTCCTATTATCAGAGTTGCATGCAAAACCACCCATTCCTATTTTTCATCCCCATAATTCATGATAATCCAACTTTATAGTCACATTCTCCTTACTAACAAAAAAAAAATGGAATAGAGGTGAGTCTAAAATATGAACATCATATTCCATCATCAAAATTCATTATGCCATTCCCACATTGGATTTGCTGCTATAGATCCTTGATTATAAGCAAGATATTTTTTGCAAACTTTTGAACTTAGTTGTCGTTTTTGTTTCCTATGTTTCTTTGATCATTGAAAACATTGCAACTGAATATGAGAATAGCAACATCATGAAGCAAAATCCAGGGACAACCAAGATGTTGTGAATAATCAAACTCCAACTCCCCCCCTTCAAATTCCTTAGTAGCACCCAAAAAGGGAATTCTAAGCCACTGACCCACCCACTACAATATCAAAATAATCAAGAAGCCATCCCAACAAAGTTTACAGATCAATAATGTAATATTAGGGTGTTAAACTTTAGGAAGACTAGTTTGTGATTGTGAAAAATTATGACAAAATCTTGACCTGAACATCAGTTCATCAATGTAACAAAAAATAATAGTAGGAAAATCTTTATTGTTTTATTCATCTCTTCCTTGAGTATTTAAGAATTTTACGACTCTGCTATTTTGATGTGTACTTGGAGGTTTTGAATATTTTTGTTGCAGTTATTTCCTTGTAGTTTCTTGAACAATTCTTGGCTCCATAGTGATAGTTGGAGTAATCCTCCTAAGTTGGGTTCTCCTAATTTATAGCCCTCAATCATTGTTATGCTCCCTTTCATACTTTCCCTTTTCATTTGGGTTCACTGTTACTCCACAAGCATCAACAACATTTCCTCCTTCATGTAGAACATGTACCTTCACTCTTCCATAAGATATCTTGTAAGTTTTTTTACAAAGATTGCACTACCATTCCAAAGTTCCCCCTCTCCCTTTGTCGAGAATATGCACAATTTTTTACATATCTTCAAAGAGGATATGTGGACAAATGAATCCATCATGGCTCCACCACCTAGACATTGTTTCTTCATGAGATGTCATTTCAAGCCTGAAGCAGCCTTTCAAGCTTCAGCAGATGACCTTTCAAGCTTCAGCTGACACCATTGTTCCTTCCCTCCACCACTCACCACCTAGACATTGTTCTTTCCCTCCACCGCTCACTGCCTAAACATTGTGGATTCATAATATGTTCCCTCCCTCCACTGCCTAAACATTGTTGCTTCATAAGATGGCTTTTCAAGCTTGAGTCTACACCAATGTTCCTTGCCTCTGTCTCCACTTCCTACAACATTGTGCAGTCTACCTTCTCCATCACCTTTTGGAATCCAAACTTCTTCGAACTAGGGTGCAGGTCCTATAGCTAGTTCCTACTATAGTATCATCCTTGAAAAGATTTATTGTGGGTCTCAACTTTGACAAGAATGCATATTTCACTTTTCTCATATAGCATGCCCTAACTGGGCATCCATCCCATCCATGTTGTTGTCTGAATTTAGCTCTTAATAATTTTGGATCTCTAGGAATAGGAAAAGGAAGTAGTAGTAGTGGAAGAAGTGGGTCGGTAGAACCTTGCATTAATCATTTTGGTTGATAGATGGGTTTTATCTATTCCTATCCCAACAACTAGTATGACCAAGCACAAGAAGAACCTATGTGAACATGTGCTATGAAATGATCCTACTGGAAATGGAATGTCATCGGATGCTTATTGGATTTTTTATGGGGCAAGTTCAATCCATATTGCAGGCAGGAAGGAAGAGCCAAGAAGGAAAGTCCCGAGGGAACCTTGGAATAAATACATGGTCATCGATGTTCACAGTCATTATTGGATAAACTACTAAATGCCTACCAAACCCGGGCCTGAGAAGGATCAATCATGGCCCAAAAATTCTTTCACTGTGGGAAGTCAGAAAGCACTCAGATGAATATATAACAAGAAGATAGACTCCCTGACTAAAGGGCCATTACACTAAGATATGACGAAAAATACAAATGAAGTGGGAAGAATCATGCAGTCACTCGCTTATCATACCATAATAAGGAGAAGGAACGAATCACCCTATCCCGAACACAGGATCACGAATTGGGTTCTTTCATTCATTTCCATACACTCGTCAAGTCCTTCTCTACCATCAAAACACTCCCCAGTCACCCTTATTCTGCAAAGCATATACACAAACAAACACATATAAGAGAAGAGTTATATCCAATATAAAAAATGAGATATTAAAGTATGCTCTGAAACATGGTACAAGTCATGAAGAAACGGACTATCTCTCCTGGAGTTTATAGCGACAGCAAGAGGAAAGCAATGACCATTATACAAGAGAAAAGGGGGTTCCTTGGGAAGAGGGTATCGGCCATATTTTTCTTGGCACGAGAGATTTCTCTATTTCCAACATTTATTCAGACAGATAACTATTGGAGAAAGGAGTCCTAACCTTATGGTTCACCTATAATCTATACCGTCCCCATCGTTATGACTACAAGCGAGCCATAAAGTGAAATTTATTTTTGTTTCTAGGCAAGAAGGCAAAGACTACACAGTTAACCGCACCTAGATGACAAACACACGCCCACCGATCAGGCGACTGACCACTAAGACTCTTTGCACTAGCACAAGGGAAACAAGGTGAAGCATGCATAAATCAATAGATATAAATGACTACCTGCCCGACGCAACATGACAACACCTACAAGAAAAGGACAACATCAACCACCCAACACAGTGGCTTCGATGACCAAGAACTAGAACCCTATATGCTGCACAGACCCAACGTTTAAGGCGTTACACCCGAATACCAACAACAACTACGACGAACGACACCCGCAATGGGAATCACAGACACTGGTCAAGTTATCATTCACCTCCATCCAATAGGGCGCGCAATGATTCCCTAACCAAGAATCATGCCATCACTGGGTGATAGGCAGGACAACAACTATGGCGCAAGATAAACTAACTGGACCAATGACCAAGGATAATTGAACACGCTAAGAGGTTGAATTAACTAAATATGCACAAGGTCACTAACCCTAGCACCCAACCGTTCAGTCAACAAGATGTAAGGGAATCTGATGACTATGACATTCAACAACACAATAACTTCCTCACACAATCAAGTCGATCCATACATAAAATAATTAAAATAAACAATTATATACTTGCACAAAATCCAATCCGATATCAGATGCGTGATTTCCTAGGGAGGACTTCGTTATCTTGTCAACTGGAATAGTAGAAAACATGTCCCTTCAACAATATAAAACCCCTTTTGAAATGCTAACTTCTCCACTGACACAACAAGATAAGATTGATGCCTATGGAATGTATTTGATTTGCTAAGTGTCTAGCCTGTATATATAACTGTATTGGTGGGAGGTAATACCGTAATTACTGGTAAAAGTTGTAGAAAAAGAAGATCGTTGACAACGACAAGACATATCGCTACCCCAAAAAATGCAAATACATAGTCACCAAATTTTTTCTTACAACAATTAATTCAAGGTAGGCACGCTCTCAATTAAGTACGAAATCAATGTCTAAGGAATACTTCTGCATTAATTCGTTGTCTCAGAATGTCTACCGTATGAATTTGTTGTCTAGCTAATCGTTGATACAAGATCGAGAGTTGTCCAAGTAAGAAAATGCAATCCGATTATAAACTAAACACGCACCCTATAAAGGTGTTGAACATAGTCAAAGATGTTGAGAACGCTGTCTAAAAATCATTGAGAAAGAGTAGTTTTCGATTCACATTTGAAGGAAGATGTAACTCCACACTGCGTCGGTAACCCCTCATCAAGGTTCGCTATAAAAATTACAATTCCTAGAATATGGATTATATAAAGGAAAAGCTCTCTGACCAGCAAGGAAATACATGTAAAGGAATACATAAAGGAGAAATGTTGACCCAACAGTTTATGGTTATGATTATATCATTACGTTTTATCGCAAACATACACAGTCGTACCTCAATGAATCGCTGCCTATTAGATGGTGATAAAATACAATAAATTTACCCTACCCTTACGCAGTCAACCGCAACAACCAAACGTTGTCTGGGTAATGAATTCATCTATTAAAAGGGGATGATATCGCGATACATTTGGTATCACTATAGATATACACCGCTAAAAAGGATTATCCCTCAATGTATTGAAAACACATATTAATTTCGCTGGGAAGAGGCGGATGCAAAATCCGTGTAAGTGTCATGAATGCGTAGGGAAAGATCTTTGGAGATTGCCATGAAAATATGGTGAGTAAGCTGGGTAAAAATCCCAATAAAAAATAAAATGCCCGAACACAAAGGAAACACCCCAGTACAAAAATGAAAACGCCCAGGCACAAACAAGAAAACGCGGCACAACAAGAAAACACCCATGCACAAACAGGAAAACGCCCAGGCATGAAGTCGCTCGGTTAACACAAATCGTGGTCAATAAAAGGGTGCAATCACAACCACTTGAAGTCTCAATATCAGTCAAAGGATGGGTAATCCACAGTCTAAACCGGTAATAATTGCAGTCAACTTCTCAAGTAGATTTGTGGCGATTAAAAGGAAATGCAAAAAAAAAGGAAAGCAGTAATGGATGCACAGGCCGTCAACACGCAGAGAAGAGAGGTATGCTGGATGCACAGAATTCAACAATGCAGAAAGTGAGGGTTGTGAAGAATGCATAGGCATGAGGCTAACAATGATGAGCATAAGTGTAAAACGCAGAGCTAATACGATTAACCCAACACCAGGATAAAACATGGAAAATGCTTAGTAAAATCAACATAATTTTTGCCTATTCAGGAAAAACGAATTTGCTACGTTAAAATAAGCAATCAAGGAGGGAGATAACAATGATAAAGGGGTCTAGAATCTGATAATAATTTTCTTTTACACCCTAAATAAATTTTCCATCAGAATAGTGTTGTTCTCATACTATGTCACCCATATGCGTAAACGTTGTAAGGGAAAAAACAAGTTGTCTTCTACAACACACCAGTAATATAAAATATGAACAGAAAATTTGTTGGTTACAAAATCTACCGTCATGCATCATTAAAATTAATTTTCTATCACTCAAAATCGTTACCACTAGGATAGCATTGAACATATGTCTAGATAAAAAAAAAAATCACTATTAATATAATCATATTGTCGGGCCATGAAACGTCGAGTAATCAACTCTTTTGAAATCCTAAAGCAGGGCATAAAATCATGGTCTCAAAGGTAAAATGCAAGTATGAATTCAATCACAGATAAGGCAGGGATGAACAATCCAACGCAGAACTAAACCAAAAAGGATGCAAAGGAATCCATATGCAGAGGTACTTTTCCCAGAAGGCGCAAGACAACCAACCAGCCAAGGACAACCACACAGTAGACGGCTAACAGGTTCATCCTTCGCTCATCATCCTCGCATAGAAAAGCAGGGCTTTGAGATCCATAGGTCTTTTAATGCTAAGGTGACGACCGTAGATCAGGCTCCTAGCCGACTGCTCAGGCAAGGACTGGTGAGCTAGGGATGAAGGCTAAACCACCACGAAGGTCACAAACAACATAGCAAGGTGGTCATGACATGCGGGAAAATGAAGGTCATGGGAAATCAATCAAACAATCAATCAGCTAGGCTATAAAAATTTCAGTCAAGAAACAAGACAACCAATTTACCTACCATGAGAACATGCAGATCCAAATCATAAATCCTACAACAATCTACCAATCAAATGAAGAAAGCGTATCATTTCCTGTTCACCCACTCCGAGTGTCGTCCGCATGCTCCGTGCAACTCCCACTCACCGACCGTCGAGACTTCACTGGTACCTCCCAGCCAATGCTAGGGGTACCCTTCTTCCCCCTTAGCCCCTCAATCTATAAAGGGGCCACACACACTATCCAGAGGTTTCGTCTAGCTCCCAACTCACCTCGCAAGGCATAGATACCACTCCTCTCCAAGCTGGGTATCCCAACTCCCACAAGTAAATCAGTCAAGTCGATATTTCTGCAACGTAACATTATGCAAATAGAAGATGCTCCTTCATCCTTCTCCTTCCTTCATTTTATAGAGTTTCGAACTTCCTTTCTTTCCTAAAATCTCATTTAATCAAAGTTTTAAAATAAATTCCTAAAAATTCCTCTCCGTACAAGTGTCCCCCTTCTCCTACATTCCTCTATAAATTAATTTATTTAATTAAGTAATTATCTTTATTTCCCTCACCCGCCTAGAGTTACTCCTAGAATCACTCCTAGGTGTCCCAAAATTCTCTTACAGGTTTTAATAGCTTTCCCTTTTATTAAATTGCTAATTCAGTTTAAAATTAGAAGCTCTTAAATGGTAGATTCTTTATTAAGTTGACTTTCCGCTTTTTCCCTTAAGTTCCCCTTTTTCCCTTTTTATGTTACCTCTTTTCCCTAATTTCCTTTTCTTTTTTTAATTTCCCACTTTCCCCTTTTACTTAGAACTCAAAAAGGAAGGTGTGAAAATTAACCATTTTTCCCTTGTCTTATTTAATTAGTATATTTTATATTATTAAGGTAATAAAACAATTAATTCCCTTTTTAAATTTTAATCCAACAATTTTTTTTTGAATCAATTCATTTCTTACTCCCTTCATGTTACAAGATTTAATGAAGATCATATTTATTATTCATGTGGATTTACTTTTATTATCATTATTATTTATTTATTTTGAGAGATAAATTTTACCACTATCATAGCTTAGACTTAGGCCTTAAATTTCGTACTGGGCAACATTTAATTAGGGAATTATTTTATTTTTATAATTTAAATTACTTAACATGTTATTCGTCTTAAGGCCATCTAGGTTCATCCCTCTATCATCAACAACGCGATGTGCCCTTCGACGCACTAGGTGCTTCAAGGGTGCCACTCACCTCATCTATTCCCTTGCGTGATGTGCCCTTCAGGACGCACCACGTGCTCCGAGGGTGCCACTCACCTCTTGACTGATTTGATAGACATCAATAACCCCTGGAGTTAACACTCTGCCAGGTGAAATTGTGGGAGACTAAGGACTTCTAAGGAATAAGGCCCCAGCCTTATTGTGTGCCCCTTAGAATCATCGTGAGCGACTGTCGCAGTCTTCCCTCACGGCATCATGGGTCCTCTCGAACTAGGTAATCGTTAACCTACAGTTCGATCCACTGCGCGAGTGCTAGTAGGCTGTGGCAAGGCTACTTTCCACACCACTGCCTCAACATCTCTGGTAGTCATGCGTGGCCCCTTTAATCCACATGTGAGTTTGGTCAGTAAGCTATCGTCAGCCTGCATCATCACAAATCATGTCAGAAAATATCCATATCATATCATCTAATCAGATGCACTAATATAACAATAAAACAATCAAACCCCAATGGTACACTCCCTGACTCGATCCAAAGTCCAATGGGGTTCAGTCGATGCCTTTGCATCCTCGGGGTTCAAAATCCTGCACACTCAGTAAATACGAGTCAATATCACTTGTCTATGTCAATGGAGTTAAACCATGTCATCAACCCATAATGCCTCATAATCAAAATCAAATGTTTTAATAGCATAATAATCCAGGTCACTTGTGAGCAAGTGTCCTCTAAGAATAAGTTCTCTCAGTGCACCAGAGAGGGATGTTACATACACCCCCTCTTGGTCTAAACTTTGTCCCGAAGTTTCATAGTAAAAAAAAAATGTCGAATAAGTGTATCACAACATCATAAGTCTATCTATCAACAAAAATGGAATCTGTTGTTGCATATCATATGCATCCTCCCAAGTCTCCAAGTTCATATCTATTGTTTGATGCCATAGTTGTTGAATGCGATGATCCAAGATGCAGATCGGCTCAGCCATGAGTGCACCCTCATCCGACACCTGCAAGGTGCTCAAGTCAAATCATGTGAAGGATCAATAATCACAAAGTCTCAAAAGAGATGTGAAATACATAAAGCATACGCCTCAAGAATCGAGCAAGGCTAGTCATCAGGCCACAGGCCTCCCTTTTCCAAAATATCGTAGGATCCCACGAACCTAGGATATAGTTTAGGCCTTTTTTTTTTTTTTCCCAAACTAGATCGAACGTTTATGCGTTTTCAGCCACAAAAAGACTCGATTGCCACAACATAACTATGGTTGACACGACGCACATCATCGTAACTCTTTTTCTGATCCTGAGCTTCCTTAATCCTTTGTCTTAAAGTTTTCATTTAATCTTTCATTCTTCGATCGCTTCCGGTCCCACCTGGACCCTATCTGCAAGATGATCCCAAATCAAAGGCGCTCGACACAGCCGCTCGAAAAGAAACTCGAAAGGTACCATCTTAATGGCGCTTTGGTAACTATTGTTATAAGTGAATTCCATCAGTGGCAAGAATTCTTCCCAACGTTTTAGTTGGTCCATCACGTACATGCGCAACATGTCCTCCAAGGTCTAGTTCATTCGTTCAGTATACCTGTCAGTCTCTAGGTGATACACAGTACTAAAGTTAACTTGGGTTCCCAAGGCCTCTTGGAAACTCATCCAAAATCGTCCAGTAAACACCGGTCCTCGATCGGATATAATCCTCCTAAGAACGCCATGCAGCCTCACAATCTCACTGATGAAAACTCTATCTATGTCAGGTGCCTGATACGTAGTATGCACAGGAACAAAGTGAGCACTCTTCGTCAGAGTGTCTACTACTACGAAAATTGAGTCATGTCTCCTTGCATTCAATGGCAATACAACAATAAAATCCATTGAAATAACTTCCCATTTCGATTCTGAAACAATGTGTGGTTGTAGTAATCCTGCTGGGTGTCTATGTTCAGCCTTTACCTGCTGACATTCTAGACATCTGGCCACATAGTTGACTATGTCTGCCTTCATTCCCTTCTAGAATAATAAGAGTTTTAAGGTCTTCCCTCATCTCCGTGACTCCCAGGTGAGCCATGTAAACTTCTCTATGAGCCTCGCTCAGGATCAACATCCTCAACTCGTCGTTTGGCGGTATGTAGATCCGATTTTTAAACCTCAGTAAACCATCACTATCAAACAAAAAACCTTCAAATCGTGGTACCATAATTGTGTTTTGTCTGGTAAAACCCTCAACCTATTTGTACCAGTCATTGTCACATTGTACAGCTAGAATCCCTTCACATAGATTCATCTGAAGAGGGAACACCAAAAAGATGCGTGTTCTTTGACTCAATGCCTTGGCTACTCAGTTCACTGCCCCTTTTATGTAATTAATCTCAAATTCGTACCAGCTAGGCAATTTCGACCAACGTCGTTGTCTCACGTTCAAGTCGCTTTGCGTAAAGATGTGTTGTAGTCCACAGTGCTCAGTCTTTAGTTCAAATTTTCATCCAACAGGGTAGTGTCTCCAAACCTTCAAGGCATACATGATGGCTAACAACTCCAAATCGTGCATTGCGTAATTCTCCTCATGCCTTCATAGTTTCCTCGAGAAGTAAGTGATCACACGTCCATCTTGCATCAAGACTCTGCCTAAGCCTTCCTTGGATGCCTCAGTGCATACCAAGAAGTCTGCATCGATGTCAGGGACATTTAGTATTGATGTTTTCAACAACTCCTTGAGCCTCTGAAATGCTTCCATGCATTTCTCTGTCCAACCAAACTTCTTGTTTTTCTTCTGCAATTCTGTGATCGGATTTTCTATCTTCGAAAACCCCTCGATTAACCGTCGATAGTATCCTGCTAAACCCATGAACCTACGCACTTCTAGGACATTTGTTGGCGCAGGCCATTCCATAATAGCCTCGACCCTTGCTGGATCCATAGCGATGCCTTCGTCGGAGATGACATGCCCTAAGTAGTGCATCTTCGATTGTTAAAATGAGCATTTGGACAACCTTTCATACAAATTTTTCTCTCGCAGACACTGTAGTACCAAGCACAAGTGCTCATCATGTTCCTCCGTTGTCTGAGAGTAGATCAAAATATCGCCAATGAATACTTGGACGAACTTGTCCAAGTACTCGCGGAACACCCCATTCATCAAACTCATAAATACCCCCGGGGAATTTGTCAGTCCAAACGGTAAAAAAGTGAACTCGTAATGTCCAAATCTTGTCTTAAAGGCGGTCTTAGGGACGTCGTCCTCCTTGATCCGTAACTGGTGATATCCTGATCGCAAGTCGATCTTTCATAACAATGTCGCGCCCTTTATTTGATCGAACAAATCATCAATCCTCGAAAACAGATACTGATTCTTGATCATGGCCTTGTTCAGTTGAAAATATTCAATGCAGAGCCTCCACAACCCATCCTTATTTCGTATGAAAATAAGAAGTGCATGCAACGGTGACACACTAGGACATATCAATCCCCAGTCCAACAACTCCTTTAGTTGCATTTTCAACTCTTTTAACTCCGGGGTCGACATCCGATAAGTTGTTCTCGCTATCGGTTCAGTCCCTTGTTTTAGGTCTATGGTAAACTCCAATTCCCTATCTAACGGCATCCTAGGTAACTCCTCCAGAAACACGTCCGCAAACTTGCTCACCAACGGAAGGTGTTCGAGACCCTCCACCACTCCCTTCTCATTTAATGCAAGGACACACTAAGGTTTTCAATTAAAGCAAGGGTTAAAAATCACAGGTTATTGCAGTGGGAAGCCTGTTGATCCATAGTCACAGAGTTGAACCCGCTCTGATACCATATGTAATGTCCCCATTGTTACAACCACAAGCAAAGTAGAAGGTTAAAGTTTTTTTTATTTCTAGGCAAGAAGGCAAAGACTACACAGTTAACCGCACCTAGACAATGACCACATGCCCACCGATCAGGCGACCGACCACTAAGACTCTTCGCACTAGCACAAGGGCAACAAGGTGAAACATGCATAAATCAATAGATAGAAACGACTACCTGCCCGACGCAACATGACAATGCCTACAATAAAAGGACAACGTCAACCACCCGACACGGTGGCTTCGACGATCAAGAACTAGAACCCTATATGTCGTGCAGACCAAATGTTTAAGGCGTTACACCCAAATACCAACAACAACTACGATGAACGACACCCACAATGGGAATCACAGACACCAGTCAAGTTATCATTTTCCTCCATCCAATAGAGCGAGCAATGATTCCCTAACCAAGAATCATGCTGTCATCGGGTGATAGGCGGGACAACAACTATGGTGCAAGATAACCTAACTGGACCAATGAACCAAGATAATTGAATGCACTAAGAGGCCGAATTAACTAAATATGCACAAGGTCACTAAACCTAGCACCCAACCATTTGGTAAACAAGATGTAAGGGAATCTGATGACTATGACATTCAATAACACAATAACTTCCTCACCCAATCAAGTCAATCCGTACGTCAAATAATTAAAATAAACAATTATATACTTGCACAAAATCCAATCCGATATTGGATGGGTGATTTCCTAGGGAGGACTTCGCTATCTTGTCAACTGGAAAAGTAGAAAACATGTCCCTTCAACAATATAAAACCCCTTTTGAAATGTAACTTCGCCACTGACACAACAAGATAAGATTGATGCCTATGGAACGTATTTGATTTGCTAAATGTATAGCCTGTATATATAACTGTACTGGTGGGAGGTAATACCATAATTATTGGTAAAAGTTGTAGAAAAAGACGGTCATTGACAACGACAAGACATATCGCTACCCCAAAAAATGCAAATACACAGTCACCAAATTTTGGCTTTCAACAAGTAATTCAAAGTAGGGACGCTCTCAATTAAGTACGAAATCAATGTCTAAGGAATACTTCTGTATTACTTCGTTGTCTCAGAATGTCTACCATATGAATTTGTTGTCTAACTACTCGTTGATACAAGATCTAGAGCTGTCCAAGTAAGAAAATGCAATCCAATTATAAACTAAGCACACACCCTATAAAGGTGTTGAACGTAATCAAATATGTTGAGAACGGTGTCTAAAAATCGTTGAGTAAGAGTAGTTTTCGATTCACATTCGAAGGAAGATTTAACTCCACACTGCGTCGGTAACCCCTCATCAAGGTTTGCTATAAAAATTAAAATTTCTGGCATATGGATATTATAAAGGAATAGCTCTCTGACCAGCAAGGAAATACATGTAAAGGAATACATAAAGGAGAAATGTTGACCCAACAGTTTATGGTTATGATTATATCATTACGTTTTCTCACAAACATACACAACCATACTTTGATGAATTGTTGCCTATTAGATGGTGATAAAATACAATAAATTTACCCTACCCTTATGCAGTCAACCACAAAAACCAAACTTTGTCTAGGTAAGGACGTCATCTATTAAAAGGGGATGATATCACTATACATCTGGCATCACTATAAATATACACCGCTAAAAGGGAGATCGCTAACAACTCAACACTATCAATTACTTCGCTATTCAACACACGAAATGTGGATGTCTTATTACTACGCCTAATACATCTAAGAAGGTGTTGTCCGATCACTTTCATATAAGATATCTTGCGTTGTTCCAACATAGATATAATTCATTACTAAAAGTCAATAAACCACACTAACATGTTGTGTCAACGATAAGATGAACTGAAACTCTCAACCTTGGAACTCTGCCCAATAATTGTTGTCTTTACATATCTATTAAAAATGCCGTCAAAAATTATTTTCAACCTTAAGAACTGTCAAACGCAACCAAATAGAAAAGCGTAAATGGTGACTTTACGCGAGTGAAAACGCAATTAATCGAGGTATAAGACTCGCGACCATTCCAAGGGGGAAAATGCAATTAACCAAGGTAGAAATTCACTGCCAATCGAGCCAATCTAGACAATGCCAAGCAATGCAATCCACGATGTGGTAAGGGATGGGTTAAACACAGATAGTAAAATGGTAACTCACAATCAAATATATATACGAAAGTCGTATTGAAATTTTCACCCAAAGGAAGGTAAACTAATTTAAATTCGTAGTCATTGGAACAGTAAAATAACAATTTAAAATTCAACATCAATATAATGAATTGTAGAGGCATTACACAGGTCAGATGTATTGAAATCACAAGGAAAATCCACCATAAAAAGGAAATAAATCGTGCAGGTAGATTCTCCCTCAATGTATTAAAAACACAGATTAATTTCGCCAGGAAGAGGCAGATGCAAAATCCTTGTAAGTGTCATGAATGCATAGGGAAAGATCTGTGGAGATTGCCACGAAAATATGGTGGGTAAGCTGGGTAAAACTCCAAATACAAAATAAAATGCCCAGACACAAAGGAAATGCGCCGGCACAAAAACGAAAATGACCAGGCACAAACAGGAAAACATGACACAACAAGAAAACACCCGTGCACAAACAGGAAAACACCTAGGCATGAAGTCACTGGGTTAACAAAAATCGTGGTCAATAAAAGGGTGCAATTGCAACCATTTGAAGGCTCAATCTTAGTCAAAGGATGGGTAATCTACAGTCTAAATTGGTAATAATCACAGTCAACTTCTTAAGCAGATTTGTGGTGATTAAAAGGAAACGCAGAAAAAAAGGAAAGCAGTAAAGAACGCACAGGTCATCAACACACAGAGAAGAGAGGTATGTTGTATGCACATAATTCAACAATGCAAAAAGTGAGGGTTGTAAAGGATGCACAGGCGTGAGGCTAACAATGCCGAGCATAAGTGTAAAACACAGAGCTAATACGATTAACCCAACACTGGGATAAAACATGGAAAATGATCAGTAAAATCAACATAATTTCTCCCTATTCAGGAAAAACGATTTCACTACGTTAAAAGAAGCAATCAAGGAATGAGATAACAATGATAAGGGGGTCTGGAATCTGATAATAATTTTTTGTTACACCCTAAATAAATTTTCCATCGGAATAGTGTTGTTCTCATACTGTGTCACCCATATGCGTAAATGTTGTAAGGGACAAAACAAGTTGTCTTCTACAACACACCAGTAATATAAAATATGAACAGAACATTTGTTTGTTACAATATCTACCGTCACGCATCATTATAAATTAATTTTTTGTCACTCAAAATCGTTACCACTAGGATAGCATTGAACATATGTCTAGATAAAAAAAAATCACTGTTAATATAATTATATTGTTGGGCTAGGAAACGTCGAGTAATCAACTCTTTTGAAATCCCAAAGTAGGGAATAAAATCATGGTCTCAAAGGTAAAACATAGGTATGAATTCAATCGCAAATAAGCCAAGGATGAACAATCCAACGCAGAACTAAACCAACAAGGATGCAAAGGAATCCATATGCAGAGGTACTTTTCCCAGAAGGTGCAAGACAACCAACCAGCCAAGGACAACCATAGAGTAGACATCTATTAGGTTTGTCCTTCGCTCATCATCCTCGCACAGAAAAGCAGGGCTTTGAGATCCATAGGTCTTTTAACACTAAGGCAATGACCGTAGATCAGGCTCCTGGCCGACTTCTCAGGCGAGGACTGGTGAGCTAGCGACGAAGGCTAAACCACCACAAAGATCACAAACAACACAGCAAGGTGGTCACGACATGTGGGAAATCGAAGGTCATGGGAAATCAATCAACCAATCAATCAGCTAGGATATAAAAATTCCAGTCAAGAAACTAGAGAACCAATTTAACTACCTTGAGAACATGCATATCCAAATCATAAAACATACAATAATCTACCAATCAAACTAAGAAATTGTATTGTTGCTCATTCGCCCGCTCCGAGTGTTGTCCGTGCACTCCGTGCAACTCTCGCTCGCCGACTGTCGAGACTTCACCGGTACCTCCCAGCCAACACTAGGGGTACTCTTCTTCCCCCTTATCTCATCGAGCCACAAACAGGCCACACACACTATCCAGAGGTTTTGTCTAGCTCCCATCTCGACTCGAAAGGCCGAGATACCACTCCTCTACGAGCTGGGTATCCCAACTCCCACAAGTAAATCAATCAAGTCGATATTTCTACAGTGTAACGTTATGCAAATAGAAGATGCTTCTTCATCCTTCTCCTTCCTTCATTTTATAGAGTTTTGAACTTCCTTTATTTCCTAAAATCTCATTTAATTAAAGTTTTAAAATAAATTCCTAAAAATTCCTCTCCGTACAAGTGTCCCCCTTCTCCTACATTCCTCCATAAATTAATTTCTTTAATTAAGTAATTATCTTTATTTCCCCCACCCACCTAGAGTTACTCCTAGAATCACTCCTAGGTGTCCCCAAATTCTCTTATAGGTTTTAATAGCTTTCCCTTTTATTAAATTGCTAATTCAGTTTAAAATTAGAAGCTCTTAAATGGTAGATTCTTTATTAAGTTGACTTTCTGCTTTTTCCCTTAAGTTCCCTTTTTCCCTTTTCATGTTACCTATTTTCCCTGATTTCCTTTTCTTTTTTTATTTTCCCACTTTCCCCTTTTACTTAGAACTCAAAAAGGGAGGTGTGAAAATTAACCCTTTTTCCCTTGTCTTATTTAATTAGTATATTTTAATTTGTTAAGGTAATAAAACAATTAATTCTCCTTTTAAATTTTAATCCGACAAAGTTTTTTTGAATCAATTCATTTCTTACTCCCTTCATGTTACAAGATTTAATGAAGATCATATTTATTATTCATGTGGATTTATTTTTATTACCATTATTATTATTTTTTTTGAGAGATAAATTTTACCACTAGCATAGCTTAGACTTAGGCCTTAAATTTCGTACTGGGCAACATTTAATTAGGGAATTTTTTTTTTTTTTTAACTACTTAACATGTTATTTGTCTTAAGGCCATATAGGTTCATCCCTCTATCATCAATAACGCGACGTGCCCTTCAGGACGCACTAGGTGCTCCAAGGGTGCCACTCCCCTCGTTTGTTCCCTTGCGCGATGTGCCCTTCAGGACGCACCACATGCTCCAAGGGTTCCACTCACCTCTTGACTAATTTGGTAGACATCAATAACCCCTAGAGTCAACACTCCCCCAGGTGAACTTGTGGGAGATTAAGGGCTTCTAAGGAATAAATCCCTTGGCTTATTGCACGCCCCTTAGAATCATCATGAGCGAGTGTCCCAGTCTTCCCTCACGACATCGTGGGTCCTCTCGAACTAGCTAATCGTTAACCTACAGTTTGAGCCATGGTGGGAGTGTTAGTAGGATGTGACAGGGCTTCTTTCCACACCTATCCATCAACATCTCTGGTAGTTGTGCGTGACCCCTTTACTCCACATGTGAGTCTGGTCGACAAGCTATCGTCAGCCTCCATCATCGCAAATCATGTCAGAAAATATCCATATCATATCATCTAATCAGATGCACTAATATCACAATAAAATAATCAAACCCCAATGGTACACTCCCTGACTTGATCCGAAGTCCAAGGGGTTCATTTGATGCCTCTGCATCCTCACGGTTCAAAATCCTGCACACTTAGTAAATCCGAGTCAATAGCATCTGTCTATGTCAATGTAGTTAAACCCTGTCATCAACCCATAACGCCTCATAATCAAAATCAAATGTTTTAATAGCATAATAATCTGGGTCACATGCGAGCAAGTGTCCTCTAAGAATAAGTTCGCTCAGTGTGCCAGAGAGAGATGTTACATACACCCCCTCTTGGTCTAAAATTCATCCAAAAGTTTCATAGTAAAACAAAAATGCCGAATAAGTGTATCACAGTATCATAAGTCTATCTTCAACAAAAATTAAAACTGTTGGTGCATATCATATGCGTCCTCCTAGGTCGTCAAGTGCGGACTATAGTTGTCCCACTGGACCTTGACCTGATCTACTATTCTACATCGTAGCTGTTGAATGTGATGATCCAAGATGCAGATCGGCTCATCCATGAGCGCGCCCTCATTCGACACCCACAAGGTGCTCAAGTCAAATCATGTGAAGGATCAATAATCATAAAGTCTCAATAGAGACGTGAAATACATCAAGCATACGCCTCAAGAATTGGGCAAGGATATTCATTAGGCCACAAGCCTCCCTTTTCCAAAATATCGTAGGATCCCACGAACCTAGGATATAGTTTAGCCATTTTTTTTTCCCGAACTAGATCGAACACTTTTGCGGTTTCAACCGCAAAAAGACTCGATCGCCACAACGTAAATATGGTTGACACGACGCGCATCATCGTAAATCTTTTGTTGATCCTGTGCTTCCTTGATCCTTTGTCTTCAAGTTTTCATTTAATCTTCCATTCTTGGATCACTTTTGGTCCCACCTGGACCATATCTGCAAGCCGATCCCAAATCAAAGGTGCCTGACATGGTCGCCGAAAAGAAACTTGAAAGGTACCATCTTAATGGCACTTTGGTAACTATTGTTATAAGTGAATTCCATCAGTGGCAAGAATTATTCCCAATGCTTTGGTTGGTCCATCACGTACATGAGCAACATGTCCTCCAAGGTCTAGTTCGTTCGTTCAGTCTACCCGTCAATCTCTGGGTGATACGTAGTACTAAAGTTAAGTTGGGATCCCATGGCCTATTGGAAACTCATCCAAAATCGTCTAGTAAACATTGATCCTCGATTGGATATAATCCTCCTAAGCATGCCATGCAGCCTCACAATCTCACTGATGAAAACTCTAGCTATGTCAGGAGCCTAATACATAGTACGCACAGGAATAAAGTGAGCACTCTTCGTCAGAGTGTCTACTACTACGAAAATTGAGTCATGTCTCCTTGCCTTAAATGGAAATCCAACAATAGAATCCATCGAAATAACTTCCCATTTCGATTTTGGAACAGCGTGTGGTTGTAGTAATCCTGTTGGGTGTCTATGTTCAGCCTTCACCTGCTGACATTCTAGACATCTGGCCACATAGTTGACTATGTATGTCTTCATTCCCTTCCAGAAGAATAAGAGTTTTAAGGTCTACCCTCATCTTCATGACTCCTGGGTGAGCCATGTAAACTGCTCTATGAGCCTCACTCAGGATCAACATCCTCAACTCGTCGTTCGGCAGTATGTAGATCCGATTTTTAGACCTCAGTAAACCATCGCTATCAAACGAAAAACCTTCAAATCGTGGTACCATCATTGTGTTTTGTCCGATAAAACCATCAACCTCTTTGTACCAGTCATCGTCACGGTGTAAAGTTAGAATCCCTTCATGTAGATTCGTCTGAAGAGGCAACACCAAAAATATGCGTGTTCTCTGACTCAATGCCTCAGCTACTCGGTTCACTGCCCCTTTTATGTAAGTAATCTCCAAATCATACCCGATAGGCAATTCCAACCAACAACGTTGTCTCGCGTTCAGGTCGGTTTGCGTAAAGATGTGTTGTAGTCCACAGTGATAAGTCTTTAGTTCAAATTTTCATCCAACAAGGTAGTGTCTCCAAAACTTCAAGGAATACATGATGGCTAACAACTCCAAATCATGCGTCGCGTAATTCGCCTCATGCCTTCTCAGTTTCCTTGAGAAGTAAGTGATCACACATTCGTCTTGCATCAAGACTCCGCCTAAGCCTTCCTTGGATGTGTCAGTGCATACCAAGAAGTCCCCATCCATGTCAGGGACCTTTAGTATTGACGTTTTCAACAACTCCTTGAGCCTCCGAAATGCTTCCGCGCATTTCTTGGTCCAACCAAACTTATTGTTTTTCTTCGAAAACCTCTCGATGAACCATCGATAGTATCCTGCTAAACCCATGAAGCTATGCATTTTCGGGACATTCGTCGGCATAAGCCATTCCATAATAGCCTCGACCCTTGCTGGATCCACAACGATGCCTTCGTCGGAGATGACATGCCCTAAGTAGTGAATCTTCAATTGTTAAAAAGAGAATTTGTAGAACCTTCCATACAATTTGTGCTCTCGCAGACACTATAGTACCAAGCGCAAGTGCTCGTCATGTTCCTCTGTCGTCCGAGATTATATCAAAATATCACCAATGAATATTTGGACGAACTTGTCCAAGTACTCCCGGAACACCCCATTCATCAAACTCATAAATACCCTTGGGGTGTTTGTCAGTCAAAATGGTAAAAAAGTAAACTCGCAATGTGCAAATATCGTGTTAAAGGCGGTCTTAGTAATGTCGTCCTCCTTGATCCATAACTGGTGATATTCTAATTGCAAGTCGATCTTTGAGAAAAGTGTTGCGCCCTTCATTTGATCGAACAAATCATCAATCCTCGGCAACGGATACTAATTCTTGATCATGGCCTTGCTTAGTTGACGGTAGTCAATGCAGAGCCTCCACGACCCATCCTTCTTTCGTATGAAAATAACAAGTGCACCCCACGGTGACACACTAGGACGTATCAGTCCCTGGTCCTACAAATGCTTTAGTTGCATTTTCAACTCTTGTAAATCCGAGGTCGACATCCGATAAGTCATTATTGCTATCGATAGAGTCCTTGGTTTTAGGTCTATGGTAAATCCCAATTCCCTCTCCGATGGCATCCCAAGTAACTCCTCCGAAAACACATCCACAAACTTTCTCACCAACAGAAGGTGTTCTAGACCTTCTGCCACTCCCTTCTCGTTTAATGCAAGGACACACTAAGGTTTTCAATTAAAGCAAGGGTTAAAACTCATGATTTATTGCAGTGGGAAGCCTGGTGATCCACAGTCGCAGGGTTGAACCCACTCTTATACCATATGTAATGTCCCCATCGTTACGACTACAAGCGAATAAGAAGGTGAAATTTTTTTTGTTTGTAGTCCAGAAGGAAAAGACTACACAGTTAACCGCACCTAGACGATGAACACACGCCCACCGATCAGGTGACCGACCACTAAGACTCTTCGCACTAGCACAAGGGAAACAAGGTGAAACATGCATAAATCAATAGACAGAAATGACTACCTACCCGATGAAACATGACAACGCCTACAAGAAAAGGACAACATCAACCACCCAACACAGTGGATTCAACGACAAAGAACTAGAACCCTATATGTCATGCATACCCAACGTTTAAGGTGTTACACTCGAATACCAACAACAACTACGATGAACGACACCCACAATGGGAATCACAGACACCGGTCAAGTTATCATTCACCTCCATCCAATACGGCGCGCAATGAATCCCTAACCAAGAATCATGCCGTCACCGGGTGATAGGCAGGACAACAACTATGGCGCAAGATAACCTAACTGGACCAATGAACCAAGATAATTGAATGCGCTAAGAGGTCGAATTAACTAAATATGCACAAGGTGACTAACCCTAGCACCCAACCGTTCGGTCAACAAGATGTAACGAATCTGACAACTATGACATTCAACAACACAATCACTTCCTCACGCAATAAAGTCGATTTGTACATAAAATAATTAAAATAAACAATTATATACTTGCAAAAAATCCAATCCAATATTAGATGGGTGATTTCCTAGGGAGGAATTCGCTATCTTGTCAACTGAAACAGTAGAAAACATGTCCCTTCAACAATATAAAACCCCTTTTGAAAAGCTAACTTCTCCAATGACACAACAAGATAATATTGGTGCCTATGGAACGTATTTGATTTTCTAAATGTCTAGCCTATATATATAACTGTACTGGTGGGAGGTAATACTGTAATTATTGGTAAAAGTTGTAGAAAAAGATGTCCCTAACAACGAAAAGACATATCGCTACACCCAAAAATGCAAATCCACACTCACCAAATTTTGTCTTACAACAAGTAATTCAAAGTAGGGACGCTCTCAATTAACTACGAAATCAATGTCTAAGGAATACTTCTGCATTAATTCGTTGTCTCAGAATGTCTACCATATGAATTTGTTGTCTAACTAATCGTTGATACAAGATCCAGAGCTTTCCAAGTAAGAAAACGCAATTCGATTATAAACTAAACACGCACCCTATAAAGGTGTTGAACGTAGTCAAAGATGTTGAGAATGTTGTCTAAAAATCATTGACTAAGAGTAGTTTTCGATTCACATTCGAAGGAAGATTTAACTCCACACTACATCAGTAATCCCTCATCAAGGTTCGCTATAAAAATTAAAATTGCTAGCATATGGATTATATAAAGGAAAAGCTCTCTGACAAGCAAGGAAATGCATGTAAAGGAATACATAAAGGAGAAACGTTGACACAACATTTTATGGTTATGATTATATCATTATGGTTTCTTGGAAACATACACAGTCGTACTTCGATGAATCGCTACCTATTAGATGGTGATAAAATACAATAAATTTACCCTACCCTTATGCAATCAACTGCAACAACCAAACGTTGTCTGGGTAATGAAGTCATCTATTAAAAGGGGATGATATCGCTACACATTTGGCATCACTATACATATACACTGCTAAAAAGGAGATCGCTAACAACTCAACGCTATCAATTACTTTGCTATTCAATACATGAAATGTGAATGTCTTATTACTATGCTGAAAACATCTAAGAAGGTGTTGTCCGATCACTTTCATGTAAGATATCTTGCGGTGTTCCAACATAGATATAATTCATTACTAAAAGTCAATAAACCACACTAACATGTTGTGTCAACGATAAGACGAACTGAAACTCTCAACCTTGGAACAATGCCCAATAATTGTTGTCTTTACATATCTATTAAAAATGCTATCAAAATTTACTATCAACCTTAAGAATTGTCAAATGCAGCCAAATAGAAAAGGGTAAATGGTGACTTTACATGAGTGAAAACGCAGTTAATTCATGTATAAGACTCGCTACCATTCCAAGGGGAAAAATCCAATTAACCAAGGTAGAAATTTGCTGCCAATCGAGCCAATCCAGACAATGCCAGTCAATGTAATCCACAATGTGGTAAGGGATGGGTGAAACACAGATAGTAAAATTGTAACTCCCAATCAAATATATATATATGAAAGTCGTATTGAAATTTGCACCCAAAGCAAGGTAAACTAATGTAAATTCATAGTCATTGGAACAGTAAAATAACAACTTAAAATTCACCATGAATATAATGAATTGCAGAGGCGTTACATAGGTCAGATGTATTGAAATCGCAATCTGCCATAAAAAGGCAATAAATCATGGAGGTAGATTTTCCCTCAATGTATTGAACACGCGGATTAATTTCTCTAGGAAGAGGCGGATGCAAAATCCGTGTAAGTGTCATGAATGTGTAGGGAAAGATCTATGGAGATTGCCACAAAAATATGGTGGGTAAGCTGGGTAATTCCCAATACAAAAGAAAATGCCCAGACACAAAGGAAACGCCCCAACACAAAAATGAAAACGCCTAGGCACAAACAGGAAAACAGGGCACAACAGGAAAACACCCATGCACAAATAGGGAAATGCCCAAGCATGAAGTCATTGGGTTAACACAAATTTTGGTCAATAAAAGGGTGCAATCACGACCACTTGAAGGCTCAATCTCAGTCAAAGGATGGGTAATCCACAATCTAAACCGGTAATAATCACAGTCAACTTCTTAAGCAGATTTGTGGTGATTAAAAGGAAACGCAGAAAAAAAGGAAAGCAGTAAAGGACACACAGGTCATCAACATGCAGAGAAGAGAGGTATGCTGGATGCATGGAATTCAACAACGCAAAAAGTGAGGGTTGTGAAGGATGCACATGCATGAGGCTAACAATGCTGAGAATAAGTGTAAAATGCAGAGCTAATACGATTAACCCAACACCGGGATAAAATATGGAAAATTCTCAGTAAAATCGACATAATCTTTGCCTATTCAAGAAAAACGAATTCGCTACGTTAAAAGAAGAAATCAAGGAGGGAGATAACAATGATAAGGGGGTCTGGAATCTGATAATAATTTTATGTTACACCCTAAATAAATTTTCCATCATAATAGTGTTGTTCTCATACTCTGTCACCCATATGCGTAAATGCTATAAGGGACAAAACAAGTTGTCTTCTATAACACACCAGTAATATTAAATATGAATAGAAACTTTGTTGATTACAAAATCTACCATCACGCATCATTATAAATTAATTTTTTGTCACTCAAAATCATTACAACTAGGATAGCATTGAACATATGTCTAGATAAAAAAAAATCACTGTTAATATAATTATATTGTCAGGCTAGGAAACGCCGAGTAATCAACTCTTTTGAAATCCCAAAGAAGGGCATAAAATCATGGTCTCAAAGGTAAAATGTATGTATGAATTCAATCGCAGATAAGGTAGGGATGAACAATCGAGTGCAGAACTAAACCAACAAGGATGCAAAGGAATCCATATGCAGAGGTACTTTTCCCAGAAGGCACAAGACAACCAACCAATTAAGGAAAACCACAGAGTAGACAGCTAAAAGGTTCATCCTTTGCTCATCATCCTCACACAAAAAAGCAAGGCTTTGATATCCATAGATCTTTTAACGCTAAGGATATGATCGTAGATTAGGCTCCTGTATGAATGCTCAAGCGAGGATTGGTGAGATAGGGATGAAGGATAAACCACCACAAAGGTCACAAACAACACAACAATGTGGTCATGACATGCAGGAAAAAGAAGGTCATGGGAAATCAATCAACCAATCAATCAGCTAGGCTATATAACTTTCCGTCAAGAAACTAGACAACAAGTTTACCTACCCTGAGAACACGTAGATCCAAATCATAAATCCTACAAAAATCTACCAATCAAATGAAGAAATCATACCATTGCTTGTTCGCTCACCCCGAGTGTCGTTCGCGTGATCCATGAAACTCCTGCTCGTCGACTGTCGAGACTTCATGGGTACCTCCCAGCCAACGCTAGGGGTACTCTTCTTCCCCCTTAGCTCCTCGAGCTACAAAGGGGCCACACACACTATCCAGAGGTTTCAAATAGCTCCCAGCTCGCCTCGCAAGGCCGAGCTACCACTCCTCTCCGAGCTGGGTATCCCAACTACCACAAGTAAATCAGTCAAGTCGATATTTCTGCAGCGTAATGTTATGCAAACAGAAGATGCTCCATCATCCTTCTCCTTCCTTCATTTTATAGAGTTTCAAACTTCCTTTCTTTCCTAAAATCTCATTTAATTAAAGTTTTAAAATAAATTCCTAAAATTTCCTCTCCGTACAAGTGTCCCCCTTCTCCTACATTCCTCCATAAATTAATTTCTTTAATTAAATAATTATCTTTATTTCCCTCACCCACCTAGAGTTACTCCTAGAATCACTCCTAGGTGTCCCAAAATTCTCTTATAGGTTTTAATAGCTTTCCCTTTTATTAATTTTCTAATTCAGTTTAAAATTAGAATCTCTTAAATGGTAGATTGTTTATTAAGTTGACTTTTCGCTTTTTCCCTTAAGTTCCCCTTTTTCCCTTTTTATGTTACCTCTTTTCCCTAATTTCCTTTTCTTTTCTTATTTTCCCACTTTCCCCTTTTACTTGGAACTCAAAAAGGCAGGTGTGAAAATCAACCCCTTTTCCCTTGTCTTATTTAATTAGTATATTTTAATTTATTAAGGTAATAAAACAATTAATTCCCTTTTCAAATTTTAATCCAACAAAATGTTTTTGAATCAATTCATTTCTTACTCCCTTCATGTTACAAGATTTAATGAAGATCATATTTATTATTCATGTGGATTTATTTTTATTATCATTATTTTTTTTTTTTTTGAGAGATAAATTTTACCACTAGCATAGCTTAGACTTAGGCCTTAAATTTCGTACTAGGCGACATTTAATTAGGGAATTTTTTTTATTTTTTATTTTTAATTACTTAACATGTTATTCATCTTAAGGCCATCTAGGTTCATCCCTCTATCATCAACAACATGACATGCCCTTCAGGACACACTAGGTGCTCCAAGGGTGCCACTCGCCTCATATGTTCCCTTGCGCAATGTGCCCTTCAACACACACCAGGTGCTCCAAGGGTGCCACTCACCTCTTGACTGATTTGGTAGACATCAATAACCCCTAGAGTCAACACTCCATCAGGTGAACTTGTGGGAGACTAAGGGATTCTAAGGAATAAGGCCTCATCCTTATTGTGCGCCCCTTAGAATCATCGTGAGCGACTGTCACAGTCTTCCCTCACGACATCGTGGGTCCTCTCGAACTAGGTAATCGTTAGCCTACAGTTCGAGCCACGATGGGAGTGCTAGTAGATTGTGGAAGGGATGCTTTCCACACCTCTCCCTCAACATATCTGGTAGTCATGCATGACCCCTTTACTCCACATGTGAGTCTGGTCGGCAAGCTATCGTCAGCCTGCATCATCATAAATCATGTCAGAAAATATCCATATCATATCATCTAATCAGATGCACTAATATCACAATAAAACAATCAAACCCCAATGGTACACTCCCTGACTCGATCCGGAGTCCAAGGGGTTCAGTCGATGCCTCTACATCCTTGCGATTCAAAATCCTTCACACTCAGTAAATCTGAGTCAATAGCACCTATCTCTGTCAATGCAGTTAAACCATGTCATCAATCCATAACGCCTCATAATCAAAATCAAATGTTTTAATAGCATAATAATATGGGTCACTTGCAAGAAGGTGTCCTCTAAGAATAAGTTCGCTCAGTGTGCCAGAGCAGGATGCTACATACACCCCCTCTTGGTCTAAACTTCATCCCGAAGTTTCATAGTAAAAAAAGAATTCCGAATAAGTGTATCACAATATCATAAGTCTATCTATAAACAAAAATGGAAACTGTTGGCGCATATCATATGTGTCCTCTCAAGTCGCCTAGTGCAAACTATAGTTGTCCCATTGGACATTGACCTGATCTATTGTTCGACGTTGTAGCTGTTGAATGCGATGATGCAAGATGTGGATCGGCTCAGCCGTGAGTGCACCCTCATCCGACACCTGCAAGGTGCTCAAGTCAAATCATGTGAAGGATCAATAATCATAAAGTCTCAACAGAGACATGAAATACATCAAGCATACTCCTCAAGAATTGGGCAAGGCTAGTCATCAGGCCACATGCCTCCCTTTTCCAAAATATCGTAGGATCCCTTGAACCTAGGATATAGTTTAGCCCTTTTTTTTTTTTTTCCAAACTAGATCGAACGCTTATGCGGTTTCAGCCACAAAAAGACTCGATCACCACAACGTAACTGCGGTTGACACGACGCGCATAGTCGAACTCTTTTGTTGATCCTGCGCTTCCTTGATCCTTTTTCTTAAATTTTTCATTTAATATTCCATTATTGGATCGCTTTCGGTCCCACCTGGACCCTATCTACAAGCCGATCCCTAATCAAAGGCGCTTGACACGGTCGCCCGAAAGAAACTCGAAAGGTACCATCTTAATGGCGCTTTGGTAACTATTGTTATAAGTGAATTCCATCAGTGGAAAGAATTCTTCCCAACACTTTGGTTGGTCCATCATGTACATGTGCAACATGTCCTCCAAGGTCTGGTTCGTTCATTCAGTCTGCCCGTCAATCTCTGGGTGAGGTGCAGTACTAAAGTTAAGTTGGGTTCCCAAGGCCTCTTGGAAACTCATCCAAAATCATCTAGTAAACACCGATCCTCGATCGGATATAATCCTCCTAAGCATGCCATGCAACCTCACAATCTCACTGATGAAAACTCTAGTTATGTCAGGTTCCTGATACGTAGTACGCACTGGAATAAAGTGAGAACTCTTCGTCAGAGTGTCTACTACTACAAAAATCGAGTCATGTCTCCTTGCCGTCAATGGAAATCCATCGAAATAACTTCCCATTTCAATTCCGTAACAATGTTTGGTTGTAGTAATCATGTTGGGTGTCTATGTTCATCCTCTACCTTCTAGCATTCTAGACATCTGTAAACCATCGCTATCAAACGAAAAACCTTAAAATTGTGGTACCATCATTATGTTTTGTCCGATAAAACCCTCGACCTCTTTGTACTAGTCATCGTCACGCTGTAAAGTTAGAATCCCTTCATGTAGATTCATCTGAAGAGGCAACACAAAAAAGATGCATGTTCTCTGACTCAATGCCTCGGCTACTCGGTTCATTGCCCCTTTTATGTAAGTAATCTCGAAGTTGTACCCGCTAGGCAATTCCGACCAATGTTGTTGTCATGCGTTAAGGTTTCTTTGCGTAAAGATGTGTTGTAGTCCATAGTGGTCAGTCTTTAGTTCAAATTTTCATCCAACAAGGTAGTGTCTCCAAACCTTCAAGGAATACATGATGGCTAACAACTCCAAATCATGTGTCACATAATTCTCCTCATGCCTTCTCAGTTTCCTTGAGAAGTAAGCGGTCACACGTCCATCTTGCATCAAGACTCTGCCTAAGCCTTCCTTGGATGCATCAGTGCATACCAAGAAGTCCACATCCATGTCAGGGACCTTTAGTATTGATGTTTTCAACAACTCCTTGAGCCTCCGAAATGCTTCCACACATTTCTTGGTCCAACCAAACTTCTTGTTTTTCTTTTTCAATTCCGTGATCGAATTTGCTATCTTCGAAAACCCCTCAATGAACCGTCAATAGTATCCTGCTAAACCCATGAAGCTACGCACTTCCGGGACATTTGTCAGCGCAGGCCATTCCATAATAGCCTCGACCCTTGCTGGATCCACAACGATGCCTTTGTCGGAGATGAAATTCCCTAAGTAGTGAATCTTCGATTGTTAAAAAGAGCATTTGGACAACCTTCCATGCAATTTGTGCTCTCGCAGACACTATAGTACCAAACGCAAGTTCTTTTCATGTTTCTCCATCATCAGAGAGTAGATCAAAATATCACCAATGAATACTTGGATGAACTTGTCCAAGTACTCGCAGAACACCCCATTCATCAAACTCATAAATACCCCTAGGGTGTTTGTCAGTCCAAATGGTAAAACAGTAAACTTGTAATGTCCAAATCTCATCTTAAAGGCGGTCTTAGGGACGTCGTCCTCCTTGATCCGTAACTGGTGATATCCAGATCACAAGTCGATCTTTGAGAACAACGTCGCACCCTTCATTTGATCGAATAGATCATCAATCCTAGGCAACAGATACTAATTCTTGATCGTGGACTTGTTTAGTTAACGGTAGTCAATTTAGAGCCTCCACGACCCATCCTTCTTTCATATGAAAATAAAAAGTGCACCCCATGGTGACAGACTAGGATGTATCAGTCCCCGGTCTAGAAACTCCTTTAGTTGCATTTTCAACTCTTGTAACTCTGGGGTTGACATTTGATAAGGCGTTCTTGCTATCGGTTCAGTCCCTGGTTTTAGGTCTATGGTAAACTCCAATTCCCTCTTCGACGACATCCTAGGTAACTCTTCTAGAAAAACATCTGCAAACTTTCTCACCAACAGAAGGTGTTCTATACCTTCCGCCACTCCCTTCTCATTTAATGCAAGGACACACTAAGGTTTTCAATTAAAGAAAGGGTTAAAACTCACGGGTTATTGCAGTGGGAAGCCTGGTGATCCACAGTCGCAGGGTTGAACCCGCTCTGATACCATATGTAACGTCCCCATCATTACGACTACAAGCAAAGCAGAAGGAGATTTTTTTTTTTGTTTCTAGGCAAGAAGGAAAAGACTATAGAGTTAACCACACCTAAATGATGAACACACACCCACCGATCAGGAAACCGACCACTAAGACTCTTTGCACTAGCACAAGGGCAACAAGGTGAAACATGCATAAATCAATAGATAGAAATGACTACCTGTCCAATACAACATGACAACACCTACAAGAAAAGGACAACATCAACCACCTGACACAGTGGCTTCGACGACCAAGAACTAGAACCCTATATGTCGCGCAGAGCCAACGTTTAAGGTGTTACACCCAAATACCAACAACAACTACGATAAACGACACCCACAATGGGAATCATAGACACCGGAAAAGTTATCATTCACCACCATCCAATAGGGCACGCAATGATTCCCTAACCAGGAATCATGCTATCACCCGGTGATAGGCGGGACAAAAACTATGGTGCAAGATAACCTAATTGGGCCAATGACCCAAGATAATTGAACGCGCTAAGAGGCCGAATTAACTAAATATTGACAAGGTGACTAACCCTAGAACCCAACCGTTTGGTCAACAAGACGTAAGGGAATCTGATGACTATGACATTCAACAACACAATAAATTCCTAATCAAGTCGATCCTTACATAAAATAATTAAAATAAACAATTATATACTTGGACAAAATCTAATCCAATATCGAATGGGTGATTTCCTAGGGAGGACTTCACTATCTTGTCAACTGGAACAGTAGAAAACATGTCCCTTCAACAATATAAAACCCCTTTTGAAATGCTAACTTCTCCACTGACACAACAAGATAAGATTGATGCATATGGAATGTATTTGATTTTCTAAATGTCTATCCTGTATATATAACTGTACTAGTGGGAGGTAGTACCGTAATTATTGGTAAAAGTTGTAGAAAAAGACGGTCATTGACAACGACAAGACATATCGCTACCCCCAAAAATGAAAATACACAATCACCAAATTTTGTCTTACAACAAGTAATTCAAAGTAGGGACGCTCTCAATTAAGTACGAAATCAATGTCTAAGGAATACTTCTGCATTAATTCGTTGTCTCAGAATTTCTACCGTATGAATTTGTTGTCTAACTAATCGTTGATACAAGAACCAGAGTTGTCCAAGTAAGAAAATGCAATCTGATTATAAACTAAACATGCACACTATAAAGGTGTTGAACGTAGTCAAAGATGTTGAGAACACTGTCTAAAAATGACATAGAACCCAACCCTCAGGTCAGATTCTGTATAGGATCTTTCAATTTCGGCCCCTTAGAGTCTGACTGGATCTTCAATTTACCCTTCAGGAAATTTATTCACACACCCAATTGAGTGTATGTCATAGGTCCTTTTGAGTTATGCTCACATGATCTTTGCACTAGCATGAACTCCACGATCAACACCCAACTGACATTGAGAATTTCTCCTTTTCCTTTCGTGATACCGGATTTCACAAGTTCGCAAATCCTATTGTCGAGTGCCTTACCTCTTCGACCTCCGAAACCCGAAATACCAAACACTAGACCCTTCTCGCCACTGAATTTGGCTTTCCTCTCTTCGCGATCTCAGGAGTTGTGATGATGTACAACTCTGTCTCTTGACTCCTGGAGTCCCAAAATCTGAAGTACCGAAATCCCGAAAGTCTACTCTAAGTCTTGTCACACTTCACGACTTCATAATTTTCCCTTTACTGCTCCCTGTTCCTTGTCATCAGTATTTTCGGTATGCCGAACCCCAAAATACCGAAATGATGGTATCCCACTTCCAAGCAGATCAACGGTTATGGATATCTCCTTGATCCGACGGCTGGCACGATTTTGCGTACCGGGAGTTCGTGATGCCTGATATCGAACTCTTTACCTCCTATACATTCCGGACCCTGAATTACCAAAATGCCGAAATGGTTTTCTTCCCGAGGATTTCGCGAAATGGGAGTTCGAAACTCTCGATTCCAAATCACTTTCTGTTCCAGATCCTGGATCTCGAAATGCCAAAATGCTCCTCCAAAGGTATTTCGCATTTCACAATTTCGAAGCTTCTTATGTGGACCACTCTACTCCTTGTCAACAGGAATGTTGAAATGTCGATTCCCGAAACTCTTACAAATATCTTGCTGCGACTTGTGATTTTGAGCTTTCCTCCCCCCTGTGTCCTAATCACTCGTCCTCAGGACCTTCAAAACCTCGAATTCCAAAATTCTAAAATTCCGACCTCGTCACTCTTCGCCTTTATACACGAAACTCTTTTCGTGTTTCAGGGATTTGATCAACCAAAGGTTTCGCCCACACTTCGGACTTATGACCCCCGAAATGATGAAATGATCTCGACGGTCCAATGATCGAAATCAATAGTCCATGTTAAGTCATGCCTTTTGAAGGTGGATCTGTCCAATGCTTAACTTCCCCCGCAACTTTCTTGGATCCTACGGTCCTCCCTATTTCGAGAGTTCTCCTCGGAAAATTCCGACCATTCAGTTTACTCCTCAAGAACCTCTAGCTCAAAATCGACTCTGTGATCCTTCTCTGGGGCATGACTTCTACACAATGACTTGAGCTTCATGTTTTCTCTTGAATGATTGAAAGGCCCTAACCCTTATGATCTTTCTTCACAAACTCAGGTCTTCAAGGAGACTCCTACACACACTCCTTGTGGAAATCCTTTAAATACTTCAGCATACTTGAACTCGCGACTCTGTGCACTTTCTCTGCAACAACAGTCCTTCAATGTCTCAACCTTAGTTGATAAGTTCTAAGGTCTCGAACATCCTGCGCACATATTGCACAACTTCTATGCTTGTCTTTCACTTCTACTGAAATGAGAACAACGGTATCCCTCCTGAGCTTTCAGAGATAAACTTTGAACCTTTGTTGATGCACTCCTTGCAGATGTTTCACTGCACTTCTTGCAGGAACTCTCTCACTCGGGAAGAGAAACAATTTAAACTCATTCTCTCTCTCTCTCAGACTTCAAACACTTAACATGAAATCATACATACATAGCATAAAAAAAAATGCATGACAGAGAGAATAAAACAACCATAAGCAGATTAATTAGCATGTATACACAGAAAGAATCATAACACCATGAATCTGAATCAAAGCTTCATATATTAATTCAAAACTTTTGTACATGGGTTCTTCTCTAAATCTCTCTGCTATAGATCTCCTCTTCTCTATGCTAATGTGCTTAATTGATCTAATTATGATTGATACAATGATACAAAGATGAGGGTGTCTATAGTCGTTTTCCCTCCTGTTCCTGAAACTGTCTAATCTGGAATTTAAATCTACCTACTTTCATTAACTGGGCAGAAATTCCTTTTACATTGACAGATGAGAGCAGAGTGCTCAAGATCTGTTTACAATCACTTATTCATAAACGCGCATATGCCTTCCTTAACTATTTCATTAATATTCCTTCCTTAGTTTTTCAAAATATTTCAGAACATTTTCAACATGTGCAAAAATGCGTTGTGCTCATCCTAGCTATCTTCCGCCTCCATGATCGCTTTTTGCTGGCGATGCTCCTGCATCATACTCCCTCGCTTGAAAATTTTCATCGACTCCTATTCATGAGTTCTTGCACGGTCTATCCATGATTTTGAATTTATGCTTCATTCTCTCAACTGGCATCTTCAACTGGATGTCCCTTCCATTTGACCAAGTATTCAAAATACTCTTTTCTCCTGGTCCTCTTATTGATTCTCTTGTCAAGTATACTTTCCATCTATGGCTTTTCAGCTACAGGAATTTGTTTAGTCCACTGAACCTCTATCTGTTCATTGTCTACTCCTGCTTCTTCAACTCTGTAAGGGTACAAATCTAAGATGTTGAATATCGGTGAAATTCCAATCCCATCAGGTAATTCGATCTCATATGCATTTGCCCCAAATTTCTTCACAATCTTGCATGGTCCAATCTTCTTCATTTTCAATTTGTTATATGCTCCCCTTGGGAACCTTTCTTTCCTCAAATGTACAAGAATCATATCACCAACTTCAAACTGAAGTTCTCGCCTGTGTTGATCTGCTCTGCGTTTATACTCTTGACTCAAATTTTGTGAATGTTCCCTCACTTGGGTGTGAAGTTCCTTCAATGCTTCTGCAAAATCCTCTGCACTAGCACTTCTAGTTTCATTCTCTTCTGAATCCTTCAATTCTGAAACTCCCCTTGGCTTCATTCCATACACAATTTGGAATGGACTCTTCTCTGTGATTCTGTTGAGTGAATCATTGTAAGAAAATTCCACCTATGGAAGAATGTGATCCCACTGACTGTGTTATTCAGTCACTAGGCTCCTTAGAAAATCTCCCAAGCTCCTATTCACAAATTATGTTTTCCCATCCATCTGAGGATGATAAGCTGAGATAAATGACAAATTTGTCCCTATATTCTTCCATAAAGTCCTCCAGAAATGTCCCACAAACTTGGTGTCTCGATCTGAAACTATACTTCTTGGTAAGCCGTGAAGTCTGACAACTTCCTTGAAAAATAGGTTCGCAATATGAGTTGTGTCGCTGGTTTTCTGACATGGTATAAAATGTGCCATCTTTGAAAATTTTTCTACCACCACGAAGATTGAATCAAATCCTCTTTGCGTCCTTGGTAGCCCCAATATAAAATCCATGCTCACTGCATCCCACGGCCTCTCAGGTATGGGTAATGGCTGGTATAACCCTGTGTTCTACCTTTTTCCCTTTGTGTGCTAACAAATTCTACATCTGTCCACAAATTTATTAACATCTATCCTCATTCCTAGCCAAAAATATGAGCCATTCAATTTTGAGAACATCTTATCATGACCAAAGTGTCTAACCAATCCTCCACTATGTTTTTCTTTCAGCAGATTCTCCCTCATGGAGCATTTTGGAATACATAACTGATTTCACCTGAATAATAATCCATCCTGGATCATATATTCAATCCACTGGCTTCTGTCCCTGAGAATTGGATTCTCATATGCCTCATATGCCTCTTTAAAATATAGATCGTCTCTGTACATTTCTTTGAGATTATCAAAACCCAAAGTTTTGACTCTAAATTCCTGCATAAGCAAACATTTCCTACTCAAAGCATCAACAACTTTGTTAGCAGTTCCAGAAATATGTTAATTATAAAAGTAAAATTCTGCATGTATTCAACCCATTTAAGATGTCTTTGGTTCAACTTCTCCTGTTGAGTCATGAATTGTAAAGCATGATTATCGTTGTACAAAACAAACTCTTTAGGAACCAAATAATGCCTCCATTTCTTCAGTGATTGTATGACTGCATAAAATTCCTTGTCATATGTGGAGTACTTAACCTTCGCTTCATTCAGTTTCTCATTGAAGTAAGTGATCGGTCTATCATCTTGGCTTAATACCACTCCAATTGCAAATCCACTAGCATCACACTTGACCTGAAATGTCTTACTGAAATCTAGCAACACTAGAATTGGTTGTTTAGTAATCTTTTTCTTCAGGAAGTTGAAACTTTTTTCTTCTTCCTCTGTCCATTGAAAAGATTTGTGTCTTTTCTTCACCATGTCCATCATTGGTGTGCTAATCCCACTAAAATTTCAGACGAATTTCATATAGAAACTAGATAATCCATGGAAGCTTCGAACCTCAAATACACTTTCTGGCGATGGCCAATTCTTAATCGCCTCTACCTTATCTGGATCCATTTTCAGCTCATTTGTAGAGATAACAAAACCCAAATAAATGAGTTATGTCCTCATAAATGTTGATTTCTTCATATTTATCAGCAACTTCTCTTGCTGTAATCTCCTCATCATTGTAGCTAAATGCTTCAAGTGTTCTATTTCTGTCTTGCTAAAAATTAATATATCGTCAAGATATACGATGACGAACTTCCCGATAAACTCTTTTAGGACTTCATTCATCAATATCATGAAAGTACTGGGCACGTTTGTTAAGCCAAATAACATAACAAGCCATTCATATAGCCCCTCATTCATCTTGAAGGTTGTCTTCCATTCGTCACCTTCTCTCATACGAATTTGATGATATCCTCTTTTCAAATCAATCTTTGAAAAACACTTTGCTCCACTCAAGCAATCAATCAAATCATCCATCCTTGGTAATGAAAATTTGTATCTGATGGTAATCTTATTGATTTCCCTCGAGTCTGTACACATTCTCCAGACTCCATCTTTCTTTAGGCTGAGCACTGTTGGAACAACACATGGACTCAAGCTCTCTCTAATCAATCCTTTGTCCATTAAATCCTAGACTTGTCTTTTGACTTCTTCATTTTCTTGCGGTGTTAACCTATACGCTGCTTTGTTTGGTAAACTGGCTCCAAGTATAAGATCAATGTGATGAATTATACTTCTGATAGGTGGCAACGAACGAGGTAGTTTGTCCACTACTATATTAGCGAACTCTTCCATAAACTTTTGGATTTCCTCTGGTAAATTATCCACTCTTGTACTGGTTAAAACAGTTCTAGGCTTCCTGACCACGATGAATTGTCTATCTTCCTTCTTATTAACCTCCTTAAGAAGTTCCATCCCACTCATGAGAAGTACAGTGTTTCTCACTTCTGGTTTCACTTCTTTATCCTTAATCAGCAACAACATGTGAGTTCTCCCATTATTCTTCAGGGTGTATGTGTTCTGTCTCTCATCATGAATCACATTTATGTCATATTTCCATGGTCTACCCAGCAGTAGATGAAAAACATCCATGGGAATGACATCACATAATATTTCATCCTTATATCCTCCTATTTTAAATTCAACTAAACATTGTTTAGTGACATTTACCTGATGTCCTTTTTGTAGCCATGAAACTTTGTATGGGATTGGATGTTCAATAGTCGCCAACTCCAGCTTTTCTACCATCTCTGTAGAAACGAGATTGTCTGTACTACCACTGCCCACGATGAATTTGCATACCCTGTCTTTGTTCTTCCAAGTAGTCTGAAAAAGTCTATTCCTTTGGGTTGGGTTCTATGCCTCCTTATCTGGCTTTAAGAGAACTTTTCCCATCATCAGTGATCTTCCTCCCTCATCATCGTCTGCCTCAACATTCCATCCTTGTGCTTCGGCAATGTGAGTTTCACCACCCTCTTTCTTTTTGTCTGGACATTCATAGGATTTGTGTCCAATTTTCCCACAGGTAAAGCATTTTATTTCTCCACCTCTTCCTCTTCCTCTTCCTTTGGTTCGAGAAAAAGTATTTCTATCAACATACTGTCCTCTCTGTGATCTTCCACCTCTCTCAATTTGAGTTTGAGGTTTCTTCCACTCTTCTTTAGGTTTCTTATTCCTGTCTTGGGCAATTGTTTTGCCTCTAGCTTGACTTCTGCCTCAACCTCTCTGACCTTGCTTCCGTCTTAGCTTCTCTTCAGCTTTCAGAGCCATCTGATAAGCATCCTCCACATTCCAAGGGCTCATCATGCTCATCTCATCCTGAATGTCATATCACAGACCATTCATGTACCTGGCAACCTTTTCATCATCACTTTCCCGATGACCTACTCTGATGTTGATATTGTAAAATTCTTTAGTGTACTCTTTCACTGTCATCAACTTCTATCTCAAGTTCTGCATCCTCTGAAACAGAGTGATTTGATAATCCTTGGGTGTGAATTCAGCTTTCATCTTCGCAACCATTCTATCCCAACTTTTGATTTTTTGCTTGCCTTTGCAGCATCTGTTAGCCTGCAGTTCATCCCACCATAATGTTGCATGCCCTTTAAGTCTAGTAACAACATGTTTAACCTTTTCGTCTTCCTCAACATCCTCATAGTCAAAATATTTATCCATAGCTCTAATCTTGTCTAGAATCTCTTCAACATCTAGGTTCCCCTCATACATGGGAATCTCCATTTTTTCCCTGGCACCTATCCTTGCAACAGCCCTGAATAGGCGTTCATCTGCTGCATCTTTGACTTCCACTTCTTCTCCTTTGTTTCCAGCTTCATTTTCACTTTCAGCCTTGCTGATATCCCCAGTGTTGACTGTGTGCCTCTACGTTGTCTCCATGGCATCAAGCCTAGCATGTAGTTCACGCATTTCCCTTTCCACTGCTGGATCAGGCATTGGTCTGTCTCTTCTTCTCGATGGCATGGCTACAAATATTTTCTCTTTTCTCTGCTACAGAAAGAAAATAACTCTTACTCACTCTGATACCACACTGACGCAGACCCCCAACCCTCAAGTTGGAGTCCGCACAAGATCTTTCAATTTCGGCCCCTTAGAGTCTCACTGGCTCTTCAATTTCCCCTTCGGGAAATTTATTCACACACCCAAATGAGTGTATGTCACAGGTCCTTCTGAGTTATTCTCACATGATCTTTGCACTGGCATGAACTCCACGATCAACACCCAACTGACATTGGGACTTTCCCCTTTTCCTTTCGTGATACCGGATTTCGCGAGTTCGTGAATCTTGTTGTCGAGCACCTTACCTCTTCGACCTATGAAACCCAAAATACCAAACACTAGACCCTTCTCAGCACTGACTTCGACTTTATTCTCTTCACGATTTCAGGAGTTCCGATGATCTGCAACTCTGTATCTTGACTCCCGGAGTCCCAAAATCTAAAGTACCGAAATCTCGAAAGTCCACTCTAAGTCCTGTCGCACTTCACGACTTCAAAATTTTCCCTTTACTGCTCCTCGTTCCTTGTCATCAGTATTTCTGGTATGTCGAACCCCGAAATACCGAAATGATGGTATCCAACTTCCAAGGAGATCAATTGTTGTGGATATCTCCTTGATCTGACGGCTGGCATGATTTCGCATACCGGGAGTTTGTGATGCTTGATCTTGAACTCTTTACCTCCTATACCTTCCGGACCCCGAATTATTGAAATGCCGAAATGGTTTTCTTCCCTGGGATTTCATGAAATGGGAGTTCGAAACTCTCAATTCCAAATCACTGTCTCCTTGAGATCCTGGATCTCAAAATGTCGAAATGTCGAAACGCTCCTCCAAAGGTATTTTGCGTTTCGTGATTTTGGAGCTTCTTGTGTGAAGCACTCTACTCCTTGTCAACAGGAATTTCGAAATGCTGATTCCCAAAATTCTTACAAATATCCTGCTGTGACTTGTGATTTTGGGCTTTCCTCCCCTCTGTGTCCCGATCACTCATCCTCAGGACCTCCGAAACCCCAAATTCTGAAGTTTTGAAATTCTGAACTTGTCACTCTTCACCTTTATACACGAAACTCTTTTTTCATTTCAGGGATTTGATCAACCAAAGTTTCATCCACACTTCGGACTGATGACCCCCGAAATGTCGATATGATCTCGACGGTCCAATGATAAAAATCAATTGTCCACGTTAAATCCTGTGTTTCGAAGGTGGATCTGTCCAAGTCTTAACTTCCCCCGCAACTTTCTTGGATCCTATGGCCCTCGCTATTTCGAGAGTTCTCCTCGGAGAATTCCGACCGTTCAGTTTCCTCCTCAAGAACCTCTGGCTCAAAATCGACTCTGTGATCCTTCTATGGGGAGTGACTTCTGCACAATGACTTGAGATTCCTATTTTCTCTTGAATTATTCAAAGGCCCTGACCCTTCTGAACTTTCTTCACAAACTCAGGTCTTCAAGGGGACTCCTGCACGCACTCCTTGCGACAATCCTTCAAATACTTCA
>JZKD02S1901731.1:914188-946741 GCA_000966675.3 Picea glauca | reverse complement strand
TGAAGGTGAGATATCACTTGGTCATGGAAGAAACCAAATAGTCTTGAAATATGTGTTTTCTTGGTATTTTTTCCATATCATATAATTTATGCCTAATTTAGGGTTTATTCCATGACCAAATGATATCTCACCTTCAAGCACATTGAGGAAGAGATCAAACTTGAATATAAAAGGAGAATATGTTCGTCTTTGTAAGAAATTGATAGATATTGCAAGTTCTAATTGGTATCTATACTCTGATTCTGAGCTTGTTGTGACTGACTAGTTTTATGCTTGTCGTATGTGCTTGGAAATAAATATCTTCGATGGCATGGATGATGATGGGAGTAAGTTATTCTTGGCCCGCTTTCTTAATATTTTTTGTTGTTAGATTTCATAGTACATGTTCTATTTTGTGTCTAAAGTAATGTTGTTTTACTACTAAAGGCACTAGTTTTATTTGTTATTATTTATGACTTATGCTCATCAATGACATTGTTTTTTGTAATCGATGTAGATCTTCATGTTACTGAAAAGACTGAGAATGCAGAATATAATGATGACGCCGATGAAAAACATTATACAGTAGAATGACCCCATAAAGTAAACCTATCATCTTACCAGAGTAATCTGACAAGCGATAGCAGTCCTTGTGGCAAGCAAGAAACATACAAAGAGAGGGGGGGTTTGAAAAGGAATGCTCAAATTCAGGCTGGCAGGGATTGCCAGGGCCATAGGATAAGTATCTCAAGTCATATAAATACCAGTGTTGGCCCTGGGAGACCTCCAATAACTTCATAATGTAAGCAATATCGAGACATTGTAAGAAAACTAGGATGTAAAAGATAAATTTAAGATGAATTTGTGGATTATAAATTTATGGATAGTCCACTATCAACAAAACATACCTTTTTTTTTGCAATCCTTTCTCAAAAATACGAAGAAAAATTTATGTACCTTCTAGCTATGTTGGATGGAGCATGTAGCAGGGAAGTATACATTGGTTATTTGGAGCTATTTGTAATATAGCAACATGTTTTTAAACTTGCTTTTGTGTATTTGTACAACAAAAATCAAATTATGTACAAATGCATCTGTTAAATTGAATTTTAAAGCATCAAAAAGGAATCTTTAGGAAGGATATCAACGAATAGAAAATGGTTTGTATTCTATTGTTGGAATGTATTTTTATTTTCAAATTTGTTCCTGCAATAGTGTTAAATTATGAAGTGGATATTATCTCATGAACTTTGTAACTAATGGTATAGTGATGATTTTTGCAACCAAGAAGCAGCGTATGGTTCAAATAATGGAATTGCAAGACAAGCCCTAAATTGTTTCATGGTAGGCCAATGTCACAACATCATCGCCAGTGGATGAATAACCAAAGATAGTGACACCATATTGTAAGGTAAAGTATTCAAGAGGAAGCCCCAGGACTCTGAAAAGCTATGATGAGGAGGAAGTAAATAGCCAGTGTGTTGGCCTGATTCCATTGTATAGTTTCTAGTTGAGCAATATCTATTGGAAAATTAATTCTAGATTGTCTAGAACTCTGACATTTCACAAGCTCAGATATTGAGATGACAAAACTATGTTTTGTTTGGGATTCTTTCCTCTCCCATTTTTGATGATTTGAAGTCTCAGTCCTATGTGGCTAGCTTCAGAGTATGGAACATCATAATGTAAGGAAGAAGAACAGAACAGTCATTTCATGTTTTGATGTGTTGCTTGTATCCAGATAGATCACATTGGTAGCTTTGGTAGATTTTTGGATCTCGTTGGTTTCAATGCTTAACAAGCTCTAGATATTGCCAAACTGTCTTTCTAATTGAAGGTCACATTTACACCGAATTGAATGTATGACATGGAAACCCATATCAGGTAGCATTTATGGGTTTGCAAGAGTGTCTTTGATCCTAAATACATCTCTAAGAAATTGGGATTCATCCTCAATCTCCTTGGCGAGGGTTTAAGATTCATCATAGTTGTAATTGCTAACCCTATTCCCATCTGTCCCACAAGTATTGTTGTTTACCTTGTCATTGTCTTTATCATGGCACCTCTTGATACCCTCCTTGTCATCCTCATTATCAATAATGTCATCATGGAGTTCAGCAGAAATAACATGATCACACTCATAACACCTAAGAAATATAGATGCAGCCTTTGTGCAACCCTATCTCTCATGAATTTCGTTGGCCAGTCAGAGGTTACAACCAGAATTTCATACTCAATAAGACTGCATATATCAGTGCCTGTGCCTACACTTTTGAAAAATTTCTTCATTTCTCCAGGCTCCATTTTTAGGCCTCCACGAATCTTGATCCTATTCTGCAGGATTCCTTGATCAATCAAGAAACTTAAAATCCAAAACAAACAAAATTGCTTGTTAGATCAAGCCATGGATATGAATGGAAAGAGCCCTTGATAGATGATCAAATGAAGCTGTTCAAACCATTGAATTTGTCTTTTTCTCCAAAAACAAAATTGTGCCTTGAGTTACCATAAATTTTCCCAGATAACACAGTGAGAAGTTGTAGTGTAGTATATGCTTACATGACATGGATTGATGCATCCATGGTTATTAGATTGCCTTTTTATAGAACGCCTTTTTTTTTTGTTTAACTATAGATCACATAGTTTTGACAAGGCTCCCTCAAAATTTTTACAGAAACTCTTATCTCGGCTATTGAGATTAAAATGCTATTTGTAGTGAGTGATATTGAAATGTTTACTGCATTAGTGAACATATGTTGAAGTCAACCTTCTTAGTAGCTGGTATTTTTAGGCTGGTTCATTGAAATTTCATAAAATGCAAGTATATTCAACCAAGTAAAGTTTACGGGTATTCATACTTTTCAATCTGATCATTCTTTTTTCCATGGATGATAATTTTTTTTATTTTAACCGAAATGGATATTTGTATTGAAAGGGAGTTGCAGCCAAACTAGACAGCAAGATAATACATAATAAGGAAATGAAGGTCAATGCCTGTTGTTCAAAATCTCCAAAAAAACCCAAATATAACTTTAGACGTTCTACGAACAAAAACAAAACAGAGTGACAACATTCAGCTAATCATCTTTGGAACAAAGCCAATTACTCAACTAGAGGAACCAAGCTAATTGACCTTTGGTTTTGAAGCCTCTGCCCATGATGCCTATGCTTACGGTGATGCTAGAACTACTAATGGTTCCTAATTCTGCTCAACTAATATCATCCCCAGCCCCAGCTCGATGAGGACTACGCTTCCATGCAACACTTGTTTATTATAGCCTCCAATTATTTGAACATATTAAACACTTCTGTGGAAGATAAAGGACTGGAAAAAGATAAGGAAAGAAAAAAGGAAAAAGGGACATAAGTATGATTTAGTTTTTATCTTTTCTAAATGATTTACTCTTGAGATTTAATATTTTAATGTTTTTAAATTATGTTATATTCCAAATTATTCGTATTTCAAATAAATGGAGTTTCCCCTTGTTTGAATCTTATCATTTACATGGATATCATCCAAATGGTAGACATGGATATATATAAAAACATGTCAAGTTGGAAACCCTATAATTTATTGAACCCAACCTTGAATTTTGAAATCATGGCCCACTAATTGGAATTTTTTTTACCATTGTTCTAACATGGAAAAGTGTGAAAGTTGAGTTGTCATCTTAGTCTTGGTCAATTACCATGGACAACATAAAATATATGCATTCAATTTAATTTCTCTAATTTTTCTATTTTTTGACTTTCTATTGATAGGGATGGCCAATCAACCCCTGGTGGATGGTGTGTAGGGAGTTGATAAAATGGGAGAGATACTTGTGCAATTGGAGGAGATCTTGCATTTTTGAAACTGGATATAGGTGACAAAAGACTAGAAAGGTTACTAATGAAATTATTAGCACCTAAAAACTTTAATGCTAAACAATGTGTATGGCCTTTAGATACTTGTGATAACCTGTGACACATGAAATTATTCTAGCCAAAAATGTGAAACACAAATATATCCTCTATTGTTGTCATATATAATGCACTTATTGATTGTTTCAATAAGGGAGGCAAGTTAGATGAGGCTAGGAATCTCTTCCACTTGAAGTTCTTACACAAAACCATCAAGTTGCAAAATGGAGCATTTGAACATCAGGTTGTGGGTCATCATTGTTGTTTGGGGTTGTCCTCCAACCAGTACCAGTAGGAAACATCTGTAATGATTCTTTTTATTCATCATTGCTAGGTTGGGTCAATTTTCAAATTTCATCAGGATAGATATTGAAAGTATCCTCCAATACTAATATGAATGGCACTATTTAGTAAGCGTTCACTTTATATTATATAAGGAGATCTCACAAGGATATATGCATGCATTTTCTCTTAATATTGATGGGCATGGTCATTTGAAGATAATTCATGTTGTAGATTGTAGAGATTACTCCCATGTATTTAGGGACATCTGCTAGGATTCTAGGAGATGTCAGGTAGGGTTGTTGAAAACTAGTTTCAGTAGTATATTTGTTTGTGGTAAGTCCATCTGAGAGAATTACATAGGATTCATAAGTGATCATCTCTGGTTTCAAATTGGGTCCTTTAAGTAGAGATCTACAATATGAAAGGGATGGAATTTAATTTTTTTAGTTTGGGTAAACACTCTTTCCGGCCTATGGGGAGCTATGAATCCCATATACCCATTATCACAGTCCTGCTTCAAAACAAAGAGCTATCAATATAAGCCAAATAACATATTGTTGCATGGCTTGATGCACACTAGGGTTTGAACCTGGTTCAATTTACATGGAAACAACCTATCTCAACCTCTATACCAGAGCCCGATGGACATCTTCAAGGACTGGAATTGATTTTGTGCAACTATATTCTATATTTGTATCTTGTTTGACTTATTTTATTATATTCTTTTAAGCATTATTTTATTGGCCATTATTGTGCTTCTTTTAGTATTCATTGCTTGATAATGCAATTTTGGTTGATTGTACTATGCTAAGGTGTGGGTTTGTATTGTCAAATTTATATGTACTAAGAAATTTGATGCAATGTGTTGATTTTTGTAGAGACATGACAAATACATTACCACACAAGAATACCCTTTTGATCCTCTCACAAATCAAATTCTAGTGAAGCCTGTAACATTTGTGGAGGGTGCTTCCTACAATGTTGTTATATTTGATGGGTTGGCTATTGTTGGTGTTGCTACTGCATAAGATATATTTGATGGTTCATGGAAATATTTTTTTATTTCCTTTTACTTTGTGGAATGAATTAATCATATTCACCTTTTATTATCTACTATGTTTATTTTATATGTTCTCTGAAAATACTTATTGGTTATTTAGAAATGGAAATGAGCTCTACTTAGCTAAGGGAAGAAAAAAATGGTCTTTGCACTAGGTTCTTATGTGTTCATCATAGGAGACCTATTAGCATGAGACCGACATTCCTCTAATGAAATTATACTTTTTATGCCAAGACTAAAATAACATTACATATAGCAAATGGAGGATGATAGAATGTTTATTAATCTATCATTCATGAAGTCAAAGTTGAAGAAAAATCTTGAAAAAAAATCATTACATAGTTTATGCTAATAATGCACATGTTATGGAGAGTTTCATGTAACTAAGAAAGAGGTATGTTTATTGGCGCTCGTATCACATGGAAAAAATAGCTTTCTATATAATTCATGATTATTTATTTCTTCATTATTTTTCTACAATTCAATTTTGGGAGTGAGTATATACTAGGATCAAAGTGACAGATATTGCATGTTATACCTTTAATCTATATTTTTTTCTAAGGCCTAATATATGCCCAACATTTATTACAAAGTTATGTGTCCCTTAACTTTTTTATGAGCCAATAAAAATAGAAGGGATAAAAGTAACCTCTCATTCTTGGAAAGGGGTCATTTTTTGGTACAAATGGATAATTAGAGAGGAAGTCATGCACGAAATGTGACCTCTCAGTATTCTTATACTTTTGGAGTTATTGATGGATAAAATTTTGTGTGTGCCTATTTAGGAACATCATTTGATGAACTTGTATGAATGGTCCCTTCATAATCCATGAATCAATAATAAATAATCCATAATAGAAGTGGTAGAGAAAATATTAATATATCTTGAGCTGTGTTGAACTTTGTGGTGAAATATCATCAAAATTGTAGAGGGATATAAAAAGAGTGTACAATGAGAACCTTCACAAACACAATCCCTAATGCTTGCAACATTGTCTAGAGGATGGACAAATTATGTTTCTTTTTCCAAATCTGTAAAATGAGTATATTATAGTTTAATGGATACATTTTACTATTATTATATATGGTTTTATACTTTATTGAAAAATTCGCCTAAGACTTTAGAAGGTTTTACAATTAAGTGAAATATTAGCCAATATTTTACAAGATTTTATAACTCGTTGAAAGATTCGCTAAGATTTTACAAGATTATATAATTGAGTAAAAGATTCACTAAAAACTTATATATGCATATTCTATTATTGATAAAATAGCCTTCAATTTTTCCTATGTATCATGGAGATTCGCCCGATTATTATACATATAAATTTAAGGGGGTGTTCTTAAAGTCACCCCTAGTGGGTATAATGATTGTGTTTATGATATATTCATTATCTCGGTATTATATGTTATGTTTGTTGCAAGCACAAACATGGTTGAGGTCAACATGTTGGCTTAGTTGGTTAGGATGTTTGTTATGAAGGATCTAGGAGAAACAAAATAAATCTTGGGCATGGAAATACACAGAGACAGGAAATATCGTAAGCTTGATTATCAGAACAGAAGTATGTGGTGAAGATACTGAGGAAATTCACTATGAATAATGTGAAACTGGTAAAATCCCTTTGGCTTTCCATTGTAAGTTATCTTTAGGTTTATGTCCTAAATGATGAAGAGGAAAATGATTATATGTCTCGAGTATTATATGGGAAATTATCAACATTTCACATGCAATTGGTGTTGTCAATAGACACATGGAAAAAACAGGTCAAGAGCATGGAAATGGGTGCTTCAAACACAGAAGCACAAGTATCACCTACAATGGTTGCAGTGATTTGGTCTGTGGTTATGATTCATTAGATTTGGACAAGTGCATCGACTTATTAGACATGTTACTGATGGAGACAGAATGGTCCATACTGGAGCGAATCATGTAGGCATGTCCATGTAATGGTATTGTTAGAGAAGTTGTGGAGCTGCGATGATGTTTGGCTTCTCTTGGCTTGCAGAAACGACGACGAATTAATTAAGGGAATAATATATCAAGTAAATTGTTGTCAAGGTGGAGATTGTTGGAAACATGCTAACTAATTTCCTCATGTGGTCACATGCACATGCATGCATCTATATTAATGCGCATGCATGCAATCTATTTATGAACTATTAGTGTAACTATGTGATCTATTCATGATCAGTGAGGTGTGAGTGCAATGTGTAGTGAGTGTGTGAGATCAAGACGCAACACTAAGGTGTTGTGTGTATGAGATGAGAGGATGGTTGTATGAGTGGGTTGGCTATTGTAATTCTCCCTTGAATAAAAAGAATATTGATTATCATTGCCCGTGATTTTTTCCATATCGATTATCATTGTCAGTGGTTTTTTCCCTCATTGAGTTTCCACATAAATCACTCTGTCAATTGTGTATTTTTTGTTTTTGGTTTAATCTTGCTTATTGATGCTGTGATTATTATGCTTTGTTTTGCTTCAGCGGCCCAACATCCTCTACTTGGGGATGAGAAGAAAAGAGACAAAAGAACCACGTTAACGCAGCCGAGGTGGTGTCTATACCCGCCAAGATAAAACTGATGATCATGTCTCGAAGAAATTCGTGTGAACAACTGCCCGTCTCGACGTCGACGCCGTCCAGATTGTTGGTGTCGGCGAGAGCCATCGGTCTTGAAAGGAGATCCTCCCCACAATGCTTTGGCTTTGAATTAAATGTCGTATCGCCGATGCTGCTCATTTCACTTCTCCGATGCCAGATGAAGTCCATGGCGAATTCGTGCACTACTCAAACGGCGTTCGAGAGCTGCTTCTCGGAGCAGATGTTGAGCATCCTTCTGGCCTTCCAGACCATCCGGATCACCTCGGAGGACCTCTCAGAGCTCAGCTTCGCCGCGTCGTCGAACGCCAGCGCCAGCTTCAACACCGGAAGAAACGCCTCCAGGCACGCGGGATCGACCCCGAACGTAACCCGGAAAATAGTGTCGAAAGCAAATCGCTGCAGAATGTTCTGCAAATCCAACATACTGCCGCTTCCAATTGCATTCTGTAGAATCGGAAGAAAACGATTTGTGACCTCTTCCATGACTTTCACAATAAAAGTGCGCAGAGAGCTGGAGTTGAAGTGATAGCTGGCAGCGTTCCGCTGCATCGTCCACGCATTGCCATCCCAATTGAAGATCCCGTTGCCCAGCAGATCTTGGAAAATGGCCGTGAAGGGCTCGCCCTTGGGACAATTATCAAACCGCGTCTTGAGAATATGCTCAACATTCACCGGATTGGCGGTCACTACTGTGCGAATGCCGGCAAGACGTTCCACCACAATGGTCTGCGTGGGGGACTTTGCCAGCATCTATATACTAGCACAGCCACAAATTCGTGGCTGGTGAATGCCGAAAAGTTTCGGCTGGCACTTTCGACGTAATGATACTATATTGTTAAACACCGTGGATTCTGAACAGTTTATATGTTTGTTGGTTGTCTGGTGTTGGTGCGAAATTGGGTAAAAAAACAATCAAAATGAGTTTTTTTTTTTCTGTATTCGAGGCTGCATCAGCCTCACAACTGTGACCCATCCGACTCAGAACAACCCTCTGACTGGACTTGGTTTCCTCAGAGAAGACTCAAACTCAGAGGAGTGTGAGAAAATTCTTCAATTTCTCAGTGTGTTAAGGTGCTGCAAAACCCTAAATTTCTTTATTTGCTAAGGTTGCTGTTAAACCCTCTAATACCTTGGAAGAGTGCTCCTCCGAGGTATTACTCGAATAACTGAGGTATTCATTGTAAATTTGGCTATTTTGAAGGAGGGAACATTGCAATCTTACTTCCAAATATGGTCTATTACACAAAGGATACAAATAACTAGATTCTAATGGCAGTCGCCCTCATTGTAACAGCCATAGGGCAACAACAGAGAAGAATCTGAAACATGCATTTGACAGTTTGAACAATCTATGCTTCTCACAATATTTAGGCAATAAATAATGAAATTTCTCTGTAAATAAAAACCAAATCAATCCACCATTTGAAGATAACTTCTATAAAAACGATAATTCAACAAAAACTGTAACAAGGAGATAAACATAGCACCCTAACAAAAGATTCTATATAATTTTTAAGGACAAGGGAAGGTTATTGCGTACAGACCTCATAAGCCTCTGAAATACGCTTGAAGTTAGCCTTTGCCTCCAACCTGTTGTTAAGGTTCTTATCCGGATGCCACTTCATGACAAGCCTGCGATAAGCTTTCTTGATGTAATAATCTTGCACCACTGCCCACTTTCAGGGTCGCGTAATAATCTTCCTGCATTGTGCTCATTCCAGAAAAACAGAATTAAACCACAAACACTGTCACAAGCACGCCGAGTATTCAAAGACTCGATGAATGCAGCCAAATCAAAACCTAAGAAATTTGAAATAAATATCCAGATCCCAACAAATAAGCATCCGCCACACTTTAAATCCCAATCTGATTCGTAGATCTAGGACAAATAACCCTGAATCTTTTGCACTTTATTCCTTCATCACTGAAAGGAAAAATTCTATTAAAAATCGCTCATGCATGCAAACTGAGACCCCACGCAGACTCAAAATCCTCGTAGGCCGTATTTTCAGACAAGACCAGCCATGCAACACCAGAATAGTGATCATTCGATCAACACTCCAAAGAAATTAAACAGAATGCACAATTCTAAGGCTCAGATCTCAAATCAAATGAGATTCGAATGAGAAGAAACGCTTGGGTTTCCCGTTGGCGAAGAAATTGTTCGATTTGAAATGCCAGAGTTGAATTTCAAGGCAACTTCATGATTCTGAGCCCGAGCTTTGCAGGCGATCTGCCATGAAATACGAAGAGCCAGGGTGACTCGAACCACTGTCCATCACCGTTGTCCATCACTTTATTGGGTTAATGGGAACCCTACCTCAAACTGAATTTTGGCTGGCCCAGAAAATGAAACGCTGCTATAAATGCTGCTATAAAAAACCACTGTGTAAAAAAATCTTAATTTTTGTTAATAATTCAGACGTGGCAATCAACTAGCCACCATAGTAAATTTTAAATATGATCAAGTAAAAGTAAAAAAGTAAACATGTAAATGGATGTCTTTATAATAGTGAGGAAGTTAGTGGTTGAAATCACAACCATTGATTTATTGAGACGACTAAGAATATTCCATCAATATTTAATCTTGTCCATACAAAATTGATTAAGCACTAAAAACCTATTAAATGTGCCCATTATGAATAGGTATACTCAGCATATATATATATATATATACTTACTCAATTGGATTGAGAATATAGTAAGTATATAATTACAATAAGTAGTATATAATATTATTGATTTATGTGTCTATAAATAGTTATAGTTTTTTTCTTTAAATGACTAATCTTTTGTCACAGACATAATGAGAATATACACATACCCAATTGAATTGAGAATATAATAAGTTTTCTTTCTATTGAGAATATAATAAGTTTTCTCTCTTTAAATGGCTAATCTTCTCTCACTTGGATAATGAAAATATACACATACCCAATTGGATTGAGAATATCTTTCAACCAAACTTGAAGAAATGTAATGTTTTTTGTAAGCTCTGGAAACAACTTCTTTCAACCAAAAGTGACGAAATGTAATTTTCTCTATAAGCTATGTAAAGAGTTGGAAATTGGTCTAAACCCTTTAATTATGTACCACCATTGGCTACCAGTACCATAACAAGATTAAGCTAAGAGTACCATGAATACCATAAATTTGAGGTTATCAAAGATCTCTGCTTGACCTTATTGTATAGAGGATGGTCCAGATGAGAAATTGGATTTTAAGGGAATCATCATTTTATTTTTATTATATAGAGGATGATCCAGATAGAGATTGGTTGTTGTTATTGTTATTGTTGTATAGTAAAAACAAAGAAGTTGGAAATTTATGACAGTGAAATTTGTATATAACAATACAAAAAAAATTGACACTCATGAATATTCATTAAAGGTAAAATGGTGGGTATGAAAAAATAATGACCGTCATCAAATTTTCACTTGACAGGAAAGATAAATTTACTCCATTTTCACAGTGTACCATTGATATTCCTTGTCAAATCTATAAATCCACATGATTTTTTGTCGAAATCTTCAACTTTTTTCCTATCCAGCTAGGTTTGGAATTTTCCATATCATATTTAGACCATTCGAGACTACAAGGAGGAATCAACACCCTTATCTTCATAGATTAAGCCTCCTTGATTGGAAGTCGCTTCTTATATTCCATTGACAATCCGCTAAGAAACATAAAACATGTCCAAACCAAACACTTTAGGAACATTGATATCGTATTCTGTGGGGATTTTTACCAAGCACAACCCATACAATATTCTTTGATATTTGAACAACCTATGATCAACATGCAAACAATTACACATGACTTTTGGAAAGACAACATAAAATGCTTTGAACTGCATACTACAATGGAATAGACAAATAGAAAATTTATTGCAATTTTAAATAGAATGCGAACAAACAACCAAACATGTGATGACTTAGCATATATCAATTCAAGTTGCATACGACCAACAAAAACAAACCCAACCTTCCCTTACCTATTCTACAAGAAGAAGGGTGTCACAATGCATAACAAGTACATGTTATCGCTCATGCCTGGTGTTGAAATCATCATCAACGCAATTGACCTAGAAGAAGACAACATTGGCAATGTACCATGTCATCAGCATAGAACCACTTTTTCTTTGCAACTTGTCCTAAAATTAGGCATCCTAGTTGAAATATATGCCTACAACTATGACTCACAAGATGGCCTGGTGAATGGTGTGGATGGGATACTCAAAGCATATACCAACAAAGATGAACTTGATGTCCTCTACATTAAGTTCCATGACCCACATATTGGGCACATACAAGCCAACAAATCACCATATCTATATAATTCAAACACTTCGCGCAATTGGACACCTATATTGGGAATATCAAAACTGATATCAACATCAACAAAGATAGGTCAGCTAAAGATTTGAAAGCAATTCCCAATTCAACTTGCATGTGCACGTACAATTCACATATCGCAAGGCCTAACACTTGATAGTGTTTCCTTCGACCCTGCTCGAAAACAAATACATGGACTTGTATACACAACCCTGTTCCGTGTCAGAAACATAGATTCCTTGCATTTTCTAAGCACTCTTACAAAAGATAACTTCAAGATCAAATAGAAAGTTGATATTGAGATGCAACGCCTTTGAACTAGGGCAAAATGGCATCTAGAATATGATTACCAATCCATACAAACAAACTCATCTATATAGATTCTCTCACTTAACACACGCAACCTAAATGCATATATGAATGATATACTCAATGACTGTGACATAATGCAATCTGATGTTCTGTGCTTACAAGAATCATACATGACATTATGCATGCAAAACAAGCAATTTCCAAATTTCAATTGCATATTAAGTTAAATTACACATGGAGTGATGATATTAGTGAAAAAACATATAGCAATTTTTGAGCATATGCATTTCGAAGAACAAAATGTTGAGATGTTGCTAGAAAGAGTAATTTTTCATGAATCATAAAATGCAATATTGAATCTCTATGTTTCTTTGCATGCAACATTTACCAACATAGTGAATGTTCTTTCAAAAACATTACACCATTTACATCAGAACGAAACCATTATCATTCTAGGAGACTTCAATGTTGACATGCTACAAAATAATGCAAGAACAAAAAAAATGGAAAACTATATGTGCAATTATAATCTCTGTTTTCTTTTGGATAAGATAAACCATGTACAAAACCCACTTATTGACCATGTATGGTCAAATATTCCCATTTCACAATACAAAATATTTATCTTAGACACATATTGGTCTGACCATGATACAATTTGTCTTGTACTTGAATTATGAAATATACATCAACCATATTAAAAAATCATATTTACATGTCTCAAAGCATATATGGATACTTTGTTGCACAAAACCAAACAATCCATATTACAAATCCATATTTCCATGTCTCAAAGCATACATGGATACTTTGTTTCACAAAAAAAAATCATTCAAATGCCACCATCCAATTTATTAATGTTTTTTGGTCTGTAATAAATTTTGGACAGAAAAAACTCAACATAACCACAAACATTGATGAAGAAAAAAAGAGGTACATGATTCTAACTCTATCTTTTACTCTATTCCTTTGAATCGCGTTTGTTGTACATACACATTCCTTATTCCCATGTAGACTCCTTTGCCTAGGATATGCTTGCCTATGATCCGAGATATGATCTAAGAGGAAAGATATCGGGGTAATAGGTAAACCCCAAAACATTTCATCTTTATTTATTTATATTTATAGGTCAATATGGGACATGGATTAGGATAAATGCCCCATGGTTTATTAATGATTAAACCATAACTTTTTTACGTAGCCATATGCTCCTCACAGGATAGAGTACCATGTCTACTTTGGCTTGCTAATATGATAATGGAATGGAAGGAGATACAAGATGCTTAATAATGCCTCATGATCCTTACTCTACTTGTCTGACACAGAAAAGAAGACAAAAGAATAGATTATTATGATATACACCCATGCTTAAAAAATTCCATCATCACAATAGGGGATTGAAGACCAAAAAAATATTTTATGACTACACCTATTAATAACACACATAAAGTCAAATCATATATTTGTATTCCATCAAATAATTAGGCCTACCAACTAGATTCAAATACCATCATGACGTATGATGTTTTTTTACATGATTGGTCCATGTGTCTTGCCAACTTATTTTTTGTGACATGGTTTCCTTCCTTTCTGTGTAAGATGAAGGAAATATATGCACATAAATTAGTCGGAAATATATGCACAAAAATTAGTTTCAAAATTAAAGATGTTACCTAGATTTGGCATTATCAATCATGATGTGTTTTGCATGGATCTTCATTGGTCAGTTTCCAATTGGTTCTAATGAGTATCTACATCATACCCATACAACATAGGAAGAAAAAGAAAATGGGAAAGAGAAATCCATCAAAAATTATTTTCATGTATCTCACAATATCAAAACACTTATAAATATAAAAAAAATAAACTTAGTCACATGAAAGATCAAAAATATTTACATACTTCAACTTATAAATGGCCATGATTATAAGATGTAAGGGAAATGAAGAACTTATTTGAATAACAAACTTTTTAACCAAAAGAATCAAGTATGTAAACAAAGAACAAATACCTTAAACAATTACATTTAAACTATACTCAATTCTTTTTCATAGGAAAGAAGACCATTCTTTGAATGAGTAAATTCATAAATATATTAATTGTCAAAATTAATATGAAATTGCAACCAAGGGATGCAAATGGTAATTCAAATAAATCATTTTAAACATGCATCACTATCATACACATGTAAAGCATTTTCTATAAAAAAAAAAAAAAATGAAACAAATGTAAAGCATTCTTAATCAATTTGACTTAACTATCTATGTTTTATGTTTTTTGTTTTTTTATTTAGTAAAGAGAATTCAATATATATTATTTATTCTTATGTAAATTTTTACATAATATTATGTTTTAATTATAAATATAGATAATCATACATAATTAATGGGTACATGGTACTTCTACCCCAATATATAAAAGGGGTTCAAAACCAACTCTTTTAATAGTGATGGAATGTGGATAGTTGTTTCTCACATCGGATATTTATTCTCTGTTAACGCTTTTCGACGCAATATATGGATGAAGTTTCCACCTCAATGATATTTCAATGGACCACTTTGTCATCACATACCAATGTAGAAGGATGATATGTTTGATAAAAACTTGGGTGATTGATGTTGGTGAGATCATTATTAATAGTGATTAATAATATAATTTAGTAAGTTATATTACTTTGTCATCACATACCAATGTAGAAAGATGCCATAGTTGATATAAACTTGGGTGATTGATGTTGGTGAGATCATTATTAATAGTGATTAATAATATAATTTAATAAGTTATATCCCTTTGTCATCACATACCAATGTAGAAGGATGACATAGTTGATATAAACTTGGGTGATTGATGTTGGTGAGATCATTATTAATAGTGATTAATAGTATAATTTAACAAGTTACTTTTACTACCACCAACTTCTAAATTTTGTAAGACACTTTCTTAAATAACATCAAATGTGTATTATTTATAACTTTGCAAATTGGAAATCCATAATAATAGTAGACACAATTTAAACAATTCTCTTTGTTCATGGTTTTGTAACCAGTATAACAATTTTTTATTTATCGAATCACTAAATTCCTACCAGGAAAGAAAATTGCTACACGTTTAACGTACTGCTTTAGATTCTTAAAACCACGAGATTTTTCTAAATTTTGTAAGACACTTTCTTAAATAACATCAAATGTGTATTATTTATAACTTTGCAAATTGGAAATCCATAATAATAGTAGACACAATTTAAACAATTCTCTTTGTTCATGGTTTTGTAACCAGTATAACAATTTTTTATTTATCGAATCACTAAATTCCTACCAGGAAAGAAAATTGCTACACGTTTAACGTACTGCTTTAGATTCTTAAAACCACGAGATTTTCATGTTGACTGGAAGGCAAGGTATTGGTCTGCAGAAAAGGTTTGTTGTTTCCATTTGAAATCCGGAAAACTTGGTGGTCTTACTGGCTACAATGGAAAATCTACGAGGCGGGCTCTGGACAACTTACATGCTTTCTGCATTCACGTACCATCAATCTGGGGGAACTTTATGCAGACGAAGAAAGGTACGTTCTCGTAGGTTTAAAGATTCCGTCGACGCCAGGAGTCAGCAGGGAATACCAGACAGCGTACATGTTAAATATGATAGCACGTTCCCAGACCTTATCCATGGACTACAACATGAATAACGAAAATAATATGGCTTTTGAATGGTTTTTTCTTTTTTTTTTAAATTATACATTGAATCTAGTCCACCTGTTATTGTAATGTCCAAATTCAATGTTTTTATCTCTTGTAATTTTTGGCAACCTACATTGAATCTGGTCTATCTGTTATTGTAATGTCCAAATTCAATGTTTTTATATCTTGTAATTTTTGGCAATTTACATTGAAACCAATAATATTTACATATTTACAGAGGTAATCAATAATATTTACAGAGGTAATGAGCTCAGAAACTTGATTTTGTAATTTTTTATTTGTAATTTATAGTATTCAATCATTTGGGTTAATAATATTTATAGAAGTAATGAAGGTAATGAGTTTGGAAACTTGATTTCGTAATATTCTATTTCTATTTGTAATTCATAACACTCAACCACTTAAATTAACTCACTAAACTATTTCATTTAAGATTTATATGAAAATTGTTTAATTTCATTATATCCATCCCAAAACATAAAAAGACTAATCTGTTCGTTTTAAAAATTCATATAACTTTACCAAAAATCTCATATGGGAAATGTTGAAGGTTGTGAAAATTTAACTAAAATCAATGCTTGGTAAATAAAATCTTTAAAAGATAACACAATTTAACATTAATGTCAAGATAAGGATCTCACTATTATTGATATACATCTATTTTAGTGAAACTATGTATAAAATGGTGTTCTACAATATTTATTGTGTACATTTTGTGATGCTCCTTTTTCCATTTTAAAATGAAAAGCATAGTGTATATTAGGTTGAAAACATAAAAGGATCAGATAGATTATAGATCAATCATAATTTCCTAACATTAAAAAGAATGATTGACATTTTGGTACTAGAAGGATGTGTTGAAAGATAAGTATTTTAAAATTATCATTTAAAATTTATATATCAATAGGTATATTAATTATTAACAATACCATACATCTAAAAGTAGTTGATATATGTTGATCAATGTCATTAGTTAAAAAGGGTGAAAATGATATCAATCGACATATATCAACCACTTTTGATCGTGCGGTATTGGTAGTTGACAACTAGCGTGCCTAAAAATGATTACTAGATTTGTGAATTAATATATCAATAATATTAAAGTATCTATCATATTTGACTATTGTTTACCGTAGTTGACAACGTTTGAATATGGTTCACTATGTTTGACCATGGTAAAGCTTGTTTGATTTTGGTTGACCATGGTTAACAATGGTAGGCCATGAAATTTCAAATGGAAAGAAAGAAAACTATTTTTTTAATGTAATTTTAACTTACCTCCTTGTAGCCTTACTCAAATTTCAAGTGTAGGCACTCGTTGGATACAAAATTTAATTTTTCATCCAACGAATGCCTACACTTCAAATTTGAGTAAACCTATAAGGATATAAGTAAAAAAATATGATAAAATATATATATGTTTCTTTCACTCAAAAACTATTTATTGTTATGGTTGACAACATCATCTTGAATCATATTGATCCTTTTAAAGTCAATGTCGATGGCACATTTTTTTAAGGCCCATTTTGGATCTCAAAATTTCTCTAATGTCACATTGTCACATTATGGTTAACTGCAATATTATATCGCATTGTGACATTAAAACTTTCACTCTAATATTATGTTGGATTGTAATAATAAGGGATTTGAAATATGGTTATGTCAAATTAGTACACTCATCTTGATTGAATTATGTTGAACTGTTAAATGTTCCTCCATGGTTATGTTGCATTATGAAATTCATTAGGGGTTATGTAAGATTGTGATGTTCTTGAAGGGCTATGTGGGATTGTGATGTTCCTTCTGGATTTATTAGGTTATGACATTTATCTTGGTTGACTTATGTAAAATTTTTATGTTCATGAATAGTTATTAGGCATTGTGTAGTTCATTAAGGATTATGTTGCATTATGACATTTCTCAAAGGTTATGTTGGATTGAAATGTTCATTAATGATTATGTCTCATTGCAACATTCATATTTGCAGACTTATGTCGAATTAACCATGGTTGACCTAGTTTACCATCAATAACCATGTCGACTATGGTTGAATATTGTTTAACATGGTTGAATATGGTCAAAAGTGATTGACTTTTATTAAAAGGTTGAATTATAAATTATGTCACACTGTGACATTAAGAATTTGAATTCAAAATTATGTCACTTTCCAACAATAAGAGGTTGAATTCGACAAAATGTCACATTGTTATATTATGGGTGATTTCTATATTATATCACAATGTGACATTAAGAGGATGACTTCAATATTATGTAACATTATGACTCTAAGAGGATGATACTATGGTTATGTCTACATTGTGATATTTATCTTGGTTGACTTGTTGAATTTTTATATTTTTCAATGGTTGTGTCACATTTATGATGTTCATCAAGGGTTATGTAGCATTTTGACACTCAAGATGTTCAATAGTTGAATTTGGTTGAATAGGTTTGGCTATTAATAACTATTATTGACATTGATTAACTATGGTTAACCATGATTGTTGATGGTTGATCATGGTTAACTATGTTTGATTATGGTTGATCATGTTTGACTGTGGTTAATCATGGAAAAATATGTTCAACTTTAGTTGACTATGGTCGACATTGGTTGAATATCTCACTATAGTTGTTTATGGTTCATCATGTTTGACCATGTGTTTTTGTGTTAGACTATAGTTGACTTTGGTTGACCATGTTTGACCGTGATTGGCGATGTGTTTCTATGTTAGACTATGGTTGACCTTGGGTGACCATGTTTGACTATGTTTGAGTATGATTGACTATTGTTGACCATGTTTGACTATGGATGACTTTGGTTGAACATTGTTGACTATGGTTCACTTTATTAACCATGGTTGACTTTGTCTAGCCATGATTGACCATGGATGTCCATTCTTTAATATGGTTAATCATGTTTTTCCATGTTTGACTATGGTTGTAAATGGTTTATAAGATTGACTATGGTTGAACATGCTTAACTTTGGTTGAAAATCGGTGACAATGGTTGAACATGTTTTAATTTTATTAGGAGGCTGAATCCAAAATGATACCACATTGCGACACTAAGAGGTAGAATTCAAAATTATTCACATTTTGGCATTATGTCACTTTTCACTATTAAGAGATTGACTGAACAACAAAATGTCACTTGTGTGTCATTATGGGTGAGTACAATATTATATCACATTATGACATTAAGAGTTTGACTTCAATATTATATGAGATTATAACATTGAGACATTAATAATATGGTTATGTTGTATTCCAACATTCATCTTAATTACACATAACAAATTGTTATGTTCATTAATAATTATGTCACATTTTAATAATTATGTCACCACTAATGATACTTAAAATTTTATTAAATTTCAACATTCAAAAAATAAAACATTATTTTTTCAATAATGAATAAAAGATGAATGATATAATTATTGAATCAAACATGATAAAAATGTAGGTAATTTAATTTAATAATTCATACAAGTGAAGTGCCATGTAGTTTATAATTAATTATAGATTATAAGCATTGCATTTTTTAACTTATTATGTCTTCATTGGTATATTTTATCAAGACATTCTATAAAATTGAGGACATTTATCTCCCTAATTTGCATTTCAATATGTAACCTGCAAATACATTTCCGTGGTTATATATATATATATATAACCACGAAAATGTATATATACGACGAGTCAGGAATTCGCATGAACTATTAGTAGTGCACGTACCTTTGCTTACTCGCTATCCTCACTTTAGGAATTGTTCCTAAGCTAAAGTAGATCGTTCTCCCCCCAGGCCAGGCTCTCTTGCCTCATGAACTAGTGCCCGGTAAGACGTAGCTCAGGGAAGAGTAGGGGCTTACCAATAGAATATAATAGGCTCACTCCCCTCACCCGTAGCTCAATAGCCATAGCTCAAGAACCATAAGCACCGCCGATGTGTATGAGCAGCGCGGGTGGGAGGGATAAAATAGTTGCATTTTGTGAGGAAGGAGGTAAATAGTAGACTAATGGAGACAAAGATTGACAATCAAGGTGAGCCAGCATTTCCGTGGTTATATATATAGAGAGAGACTAAACCTATTATTAGCACACATCAATTCATATATTTGTATTCCATCAAATAAGCTAATCCTACCAACTATAGTCAAATACCATCCCGATACCATGCTTTTTTACATGATTGGTTCACATGTCTTTCCAACTTAAATCATATATTTTTATTCCATCAAATAAGTAGGCTTACCAACTACATTCAAATACCATCATTATACCATACCTTTTTACATGATTGGTGCACATGTCTTGCCAACTTATTTTTGGTGACATTGTCTAGTTCATGTGTAATATCAAGGAAATATACATGGAAATTAGCCTTGAAATAAAATATGTTAAGATTTGGAATTATTCAATCATGATTAGTTTTGCATAGAGCTCCAAAGTGATTGTCTTTGATTATCTCCTCATTGTAAGAAATCGATTTATCAAGGCATCTGCATGATATCCCATACCACATAGGAAAGAATACATTTACATGATACACCATAATACATAGGGTGAAAGATAAAATGATATAGATAAACCCATAAAAATATAATCATCAAGATCAAGGCACTTGAAAAATATAAAAATTGCTTTAGTCACATGAAAGATCCAAAATATCTATAAGTCTTCAACATATAAATGGTCATGATCACACGATTTAGGGAAAGTAAGAACCTATTTGAATAATAATTACATTTTGATTATATTAATTATTTTGCATAGGAAAGAAGACAATCCTTTGAATGAGTAAATTCATGAATACATTATTTGTCAAAATTAACCAAAATTGCAACGAGTGGATGCATCTTGGCTCAAATAAATCAATTTTGACATACATCACTACCATACACAACGAAATTCTTCTTGATGAATGGCACATAACTACCTAGTGTTATAAGTTTGTAAAATTAGTGAAAAGAATTCGATATACATGATTTATTCTTATGCAAAATTTTACATAATAGTATGTTCTAATCATAAATATCGTACATAATCATACATAAATCATGGTTGCATGGTACTTCTACCCAAGTATATAAAGGAGGTTCAATGTGGATTATTTTTTTTCATATGAGATGTTTATTCTATGCATCGTGTTAAATCTCTTGCATGCAACCTATGCCAAACCTTTAACATGTGAATCTTTTAATGTTAATGTTAATCCCTTTTTGATGTTATCGCAACATATTTCTCAACATTACACCTAAATGATATATCAATGCCACTTTGTAACATTCTCATTATAATACCAAACTTAATTAATTCATAATCTAGATATGAATATGGTTATGGTCAAGCAATGTAATTTGTGAAATGTATTTTTTGATTTTAATTAAAATAATGTGGTACCAATTAATGGGAATATGGGAAGATATGGAGGGATGATTAATCCACAAGAGAGGGGAATGTCTATAAGTGTCTAAGAGGCGTCCAAGGGGGTAATGGTTTATGGGTACTAATTCAAACCCATAATTTTGAATTTTATTATCATTTTCGAAAACCTTCTATTTTTTATTTGAGTGTATGAGAGCCCAATCATTGAATACTTGTCAAAGGGTGGGTGTAGAAGTCACATCCCATAGTTATTGGAAGTATGGGGATGAAGCACAATCAACATTGGGTAGAGTGTGTATTCAACTATCTTGGGAATATAGAGGAAATCGATATGGGAAAATTAGGCAGTTTTTTGCATTGATTTGGAGCATGAACATCAAGGGGAGAGAACAAGATTTAGACCTAGAAAGATGCATGAATTATGAAGCATGATACAACATTTTTGGAACATTTTGGAGCTCTAAATTGAATATACAGGTTGTCAGGCCTGAAGAGTGGACTCGTGAGAGAGTTGCACTATAAAAAAAAGAGGTTGTTGTTTTTTTCTTAGTAGTTTTCCTGGTAGTGAGTTCCCTTGAGTTCCCAATAGAGAGATTCATACTTATCAATGCCAGAGAGACCCTGATAAATGAATGGGATGCCTAATGGAATGAGAGTAGTCAAGGGGTACATTCCTTGGGTTGCGGAGGTCAAGAGGAAGAGAGATCGAGAAAATTTGGGATAGTTGTAGGAGAATACTAGTGGCTTGTGAGGTATTGCACTATGAGTGGACTGTGAGAGGCACCCTTCTTTTGTGGATTCCTAGCTCTAGCTCAAGGGTGACTTGTTGTTGAGATCCATAAAAACTATTCTATGATTGGGTGGAACATCCATCCTAAGCAGCTAGTTGGACAACATTCTTTTAAAGATAAGTGTTTATCTATTATCTAAGTTTTCTTATGAGTCTTATGGTTGTGCATTTTACTCTGTGATGGAGAATGATTTTATGTGCTATTGTAAATGATTTATTAACTGCATTCATGTTCATCTAGGATGTTGTAGATGCATTTAATTATGGGTATGATAATCTAGTTAATTATGTGTATAAATTGTGGTCAGTAAGCTACAAGAAAATGAATTAGCAGAATTTTTTTTATTTTTATGTGTATTATGTGTAGTAATGTTCCTCAGTTAAGTTTGGGAACACTACACACTTTCACCACACTTTATCATCACATTTCAATCTAGAAATATCACATGGTTGATAACAATTTGAGTGATTGATGTTGGTAAGATTTGTATCCATACTTATTAATAATCTCTAAATCTTAATAACAAAAAAATAATTTTCAACTTTAATCATAAATAAAATATTTCAATATCTACTTTAAGTATATTGACATGTATATTGAGGTGAAAAACTTTTTTAATTTGAAAGAATGGAGGAAATATTTTCATGTGGGATTTGATCCCTCTTAACACATGATAAATATGGAGTTAAAGATGGATTTACATTAGTATATACCCAACCACTTATTTGTAGATTCTAACAACTGATAATGTTTCTAAATTTCAATATCTTCACCTAACTTAAAAGAATTATATAATTATATAATGAGTCACTGAAATATATCATTACATAATTGTATGACTTTAGAATATCATAGTACAGAATTCAAATATAAAACCAAACTTTATATCTACGCAGATTCTCTAGCATGTTATATGGTATTTAGAAATAGGAATCAATCTATCATGAGAGAATCTCGTAACTTTTATATAAGATAAGTGGGTTGTAAAATATGAATGCATTGTGGAAATATATCATTTTTGACATAAAATATACAATTTGTGAATCCAAAATAAATCTATATTATCCTGATCAAATATTCTTTTTTATTTTCTTTATACTTCATGTAAAGATATTTCATATATCCACTTAATACAGTAAATTCAAGAATCAATAATCATACTTGATACATGTTATGATCCAATTCCTTAAAAATGATAAAATCTCAATGAATACAGTCCATTTCAAGGGGAAACCTCATTTTACAATATATCTAATTTAGAAGACAATATGATATGAGATAAGATGATCCTGAGATTAGTTATCCTTGGTGTGTGTGTGTGTGTGTGTGTGTGTGTGTGTGTGTGTGTGAGAGAGAGAGAGAGAGAGAGAGAGAGAGAGAGGGTACAATAAAAATGAAAGGGTACAATTAAGGGTTCTAGTCGACCTACTAATATCACACTAGAAAGGTAATAATTCAATATCTAGGGGATCAATAAGGGGTTTTATACAAAACATGGGGCTTTGTCTAGGGATTAACATGCCCCTCCCCTTCAAACATGTGTTTTCCTCAACACTTGACTAACTGTAGGTGTTTCTGCATGAAGAACTCATCTTCACATGTCACCTCTTCCATTGGTATGTTCTTCCATTTGACGAGGTACTCAATAATTGCTTGATTTTGCAGCTGCTTAATCTTTAATTCAAGGATTGTTTCTAGTTCTAGTATGATTTTCCCTTCTTCATTAATATCTAGAAAAATAGTTTGGATCGAGATCTTGTCACCCATTACCTTCTTTAATAAAGAAACATGGAAAATTGGATGCACACATGAACATGGAGGAAACTCCAATTTGTAAGCCCTAGTTCCAATAATTTGCAACACCTTATAGGGGCCATAATATTTGGGTGCTAATTTATTCTCCTTTTTTGTTTCCTGAGGAAAACATGTTTATATGGTTGTAGCCTAAAAAATAATCAATCCCCCACTTAAAATTCCCTTTCACTATGATGTTGATATGTATGTTACTTTATCCTATTGTGTGTCATAACCGAGTTGTCCTTCAATAGTTTGAGAACCTCTTTTTAGTTCCCTATATTTTCCTCAACTTCCTAAACCTTTGAATCCCCTTTCAAGGGAGATGTGATTGATGGAGGATGATATCCATAAGTGCCAGAAATGTGGACATCTTTTATGATGTATGGAAGGATGTGTTGCTCCACCATTCTACCAAGGGAAACCAATTGAACCACTATGTTTGTTTATCATATGCCAATATATACCAATTGTAAGTTACATACTCCAATCAAATGTTATTCCAATTGTAATTTACATACCTTTCAAACCCTTAATTTCGAGTATGTATGGATGACTGAACTTTTTCCTAATATATATTTGAAATTTAAACCCTTCTGAGTCTAAACTTTTATCGTATAGGACTCTGATATGACCTTTTAAACTCTTGAAAATTTCATAGTCTGAACATTTACTGATAAAAGCTTATAGCACAAATAAAAAAATGACTTGTTTATGACTAATTACATGATTAGTAAAAATCTGAAACCTCCACAAGATATATCTCACAAATTATAATGATCCAAAATCTAAAAAAAATTCCACATGTCATTCACTATGTCTCCTTAGGATTTTAAAATTTCAAAGTTTGAAACATCATAGAAAAGAAGTTACAACAAAAATTCCAAGATGAGTCTTTTAAATATGATTTTAGGATTAGTCACAAGCTCTATCTTTCATTGAATATTTCTCCAAATATAGTGAACCAGAACTTAAAATTTTTACCATGTGCACTATGAAATCTCTCCCGAGTTTCCACAAAATTTCCAGTTATGAAAATTCCCCAAAACATAGTTATAAAAAAATTCCAAGATGACTCGTTTAAAATTGAATTTGGGATGAGTCACAAACCCTATATTCCATAGGCTATATCTCTGAAATTATAAGGAACCAAACCTTGAAATTTGTACCACCTATACCTTGATATTTCATACTGAGTCTCCTCAAAATGCCATGGCTTGCAATGCCTCGGAATAAAATTATAGAGAAAATTCCAAGGTGTCTCAGTTGGAGGAGAGAAACCCTAGCATTGTAAGCTCTAATACCAAATGTTGTGTTTCATTGCCTTAAAAATGATAAATTCAATGAATATAGTCTACGAGGGGGAAATCGCCTTTTACAATATATCTAATTAAAAAAACAATATGAGATGAGATGAATCTTTATACGTGTTTTTAAGCCCTAGACAAAGCCCTGTTTTGAATCTTTATTCTTTGAATCTTTATACATGTTTTTAAGCCCTAGAAAAAGCCCTCTGTTATGCATAAAACCCCTTATTAATCCACTAGATATTGAATTATTACATTTCTAGTGTTAGAATAGTAGGATGACTAGAACCCTTAATTGTACCCTTTCATTAAGCAAGACAGAGGACAATTACTCTTATAGACAATTCTTTTTTGGTTTTTTTGGTAGTTGTCTTGGTTTCCTTCTAGGAAGGCTAGCAGGTTGGTTGGTTCTAGATCGACACCTGGCTCATATCACAGTCATTCATTTATCTTTGTACATTTTTTTAAGATATAAATAGAAAACAAGACCCTCTCTTACTTTAAAAAAATGATATAATAACAACATAAATAATAATGATATGGTTTAAATTAAATAGTATTATTATATTATAATAAAAACATAATACAATCCAATATATATTTAGTTGTATATGAATTAATAAAATATATATTTAGTTGTATATGATTATTTTTAATATACCAAACACAATGTTTAATTAATGAAATAACTTTGACATAATATTTTACTCACCAATTTCATTGTGCACCCATCACCACACAGGCCGACCCCTACCTCCCACATGCTACTTTGATAATCTTCCATTCCTTTCTTAAAATGACATAAGTTTGACATCTAGAGTCCATTTTCAATGTCTTTTTTTAAATTGCATATCTTTTTGAAATCTTTCCATCATGATGGTTAGTTTCTACTTTTGAAGTCATCTTACCTACATATTTTAATATGGATAGTACAACTGATCTTTTTATTAATATGGTTATGTAATAAGAATATGGTTACTAGTCTTCCTCTTAATTCTTATAGAGATGTTGTTTGTGTCAGTTGTGTTCATAGAAAGCATCATCAAGATAGTTTTGACAAACATGCCTCTTGGCACAGCTCCACCCCCTTGCAACTTGTTCATAGTAATTTGTGTGTTTTGGGTCCTTCTCCTTATTTATTTGGATTCAATTAATTCTTATCTTTCATTTATGACTTCTCCAAACATGATTGGGTTTATTTCTTAAAACTTGAGAGTGATTTTTTTTATATGTTTTTGGACTATAAGGCCCTAGTAGAAAAAAAATTAATGGACATCAATTGTAGAAGTTAAGAACATATAATGGAGGTTAATATATTAACAACAAATTTACAATTTAGTACACTACAAAAGGCATTAAGATGCAACATATTTTTGTATATTCACCATAGAAAAATGATGTTGCCGAGAAAAAGAATCACATATCAAAGTAAATAGAAAATTTTATGACGAAGTCTAAGGGATTAAGTCTTCTTTTTTAGGTGGAAGCCACTAATTGTGCCAAGTACATAGTCATTTTCACTCCTACAAAGGATTTAAAATGCATAACCCTTGAAGAAGCATTAATTAAAATTAAACAATATGTAATCCAATTCTATGTCTTCAGTAGTGAAGCATGAGCTCACATTCTTGATGAGATAAGACAAACATTATAGACTAAAAGTGAGAAGTCACTTGTGTTGGATATTCTGAAAATGTAAATGGTTATAGACTTATTGAACCTCATTCCATTAAAATTATTGTTAGGAGATATGTTAAGTTTGATGAAGGTATCTTGACTTGTTTGCCTAATTTGATGTTTGTACCATCTTCAACTTGCACACCATATTTGGTGTTTGTGCCATATTTTATTCTCAACTTTTATCTTAATGTTCCTAATATGGTTTATTCTTCATATGATGAAAATGAGGATGGAAATACACTTCCACCTACTCACCTTCCTTGATTTGATGCCACTTAACATGAACCTACAACATCACCATCCTCCTAGATGGATCCATACATCATGAGAAGCAGTTGGTGATATTTTTCGGTGATCCTATGGATCAACATAATATATGTTCATGGTTCAATTGAGCCACCTCTCTTTTGGATCAAGTTTCAGATAAACATGATCCATGAACATTTGGAGAAGCTTCTAGCAATATAGATTGGGACATGGAAATGAATGAAGAATATCATTCCTTAATGGTGAGTGATACATGGAATTTTGTACCTCTTTCAAAAGGAAGAAAAAATGTCAGATATAAATGGGTGTATAGAAATAATTATGCATCAAATGGAAATGTTTAAGGATGTAAGTATTGGTTACTTTCCAAATAATTTTCTCAAGTTCAAGAGATTGACTTGGTGAAACCTTTTCCCTTGTAGATAAAATGATTTTCGCCAACCTTGTTCGATCTCTTACCACCTCACATAAATGGGAGATCTATTAGATGGATGTTAAATATGAATTCTTGAATGAGGATTTGCAAGAACAAATTGACATGGCACAACCTCATGGCTATGCCCAAAATGACTCCAACCTTGTTTGTCACTTTAAGAAATATTTCTATGGTCTTAAGTAATATCCTCGAGCTTGGTATCTTAAAATGGATCTATTTATTTTTGACACATCTTTTATGCATTTCATTATAACTTCATTTCCTATACCAAGAGAGAAAATAACCATCTCCTAATAATTGTTATTTATATTGATGACTTTATTCTCACTGGTAGTGACCCCAAACTTTCTAAACCGTGTGAAATCCAACCTTAAAAAGAAATCTAAAAAGATAGAATTGTGTTATTTGCGCTATTTATTGACCTCCACGAATTGAAAAAAAAGGAACACATTTCCCTTTCCCAATCTGTAATGTACACAAGACCCCACCTGGGCACTGCCACTAAAACCCAACTTTTATCAATTAGCGAATTTTTGAATTTTCTTCAATTTTTCCCATTAATTCTCTAATACCATTCGATAATTAATATTCCATACATATTTACACAATTATTTAGTCCTAAAAAATATAATCCATGCATAATTATAACACTTATAGCATAAGTGAATTATTCATAAATACACACATTGTTTAGCATAATAATACACATAAAATAACACTTATCTTTTATTGAAATCACCAACTACATGCATATATCAAACATTCATCCTATCCATATACTTTGTTGTTCATTCACTCTCAATAGTTTGTCACCCATGATCTGGGCCTATGACTCCACCAGGGAAAATGTACTCTCACCAGCATCACTAAGGTCATACACCACTAAAAAAAAAAAGACAAGGCCAATGACACCAACTCTAGAAGCAGTTCCACCTCATATCCTCTCATTCCCCATAGTCTGTCCCACCCAAGTAAGTGTACCCCTTCACTGCTCCAAAATCCTTCGGATGTCCCACTTCCCTTATAGGGCTTAAACAACAGGTAGGATATTGAGCCTCGATTTCACAATGTTTGCAATGACCATTCAAGTTTACTACCACCCAATTTACCTTCCATTCTCATTCATTTAACGTTTAGATCACCAAATATTATCCATCTTTTGTTATAAGATATTAGAGAGACATGTGATTATTAAATTTATTGATTTTCCATATTTCAATGATTACTTAGGATGGATTTTGTGGTTTCTTAATTAATTTTGGAGGTCTAGCTATATTTATAACATTCTACAGGAAATCTAGTAAAAACTGCAACCTATAGGAAATTTTTTAGTGCATGTCATATACAATAAATATGGTAGCACATGTCATCTACAAGAAATCTTGTAGCGCATGTCACCTACACGAAATATAGTAGTGCCTCAATGTTCGGGATACATCTTCTTCTTATGGACAAAATATACCACAAAGATATTGAAGGAGAAGGAGGTTTGATCATAGATTGGTGTTCATCAAATCAAGGATACCCTCAACCCATCAAAGATGGAGTCACAGTTAAACTATTGGTCAATGGGCACCTAAGCTACAAAAATAAGCCATATTTTGGGGATGATATCGATCTATTCTCATGCACATTCATGAGAATATCTTGTATTCAGTTTATTTAATCTTATTTCCAATCCAACAGACTAATCTCATGGGGATTGAGTCTTGTATGATTTTCTATGTATGGATGTCATTACAATCTAATATGAGGATTATTTTTTATGGGAATGGTCCTACGTTCCTTTAATACGACTAATGTATTGTAAACAATAGAGATATGACAAGAATTTGATATTGTTTATGATCAAAATTTTTATTGGATCATTGGTCATGTGATCGAGCTTATGTGTACATTGATGTAATTTGAGGAAAGTCACCTAATATCAATACTCTATTTAGAACCACGGGACATCTTTGTTTTTTAATAATGTGAGTTTCTTCTAACCATGCCATCCAAGTTGGGAAGGGCCCACCAACCAGGGTGTGTGTTGGTGTTCATGTATTTTATTTTAGATTTTTTTTTTTATGTGTGTTATGGTTCATTTCTAATTTGATTTATGTTCAAATTATTTTTCAGTTATAAGATCTCCTTCCATAGTGATTTACAATTTCATTTTCTTTTCAGGTATCATATCTTCCTGTGTGATTTCTATTTATTTTATTTTCAATTTGAGATGATGATAGAGATGAAGTTCGTAAGAACCAATACCATTGGATCAATTACATCTGTGGACAACGGGAACACTTGATTTGGTCATTTAGATATTGTAGTATGATCCAATTCAATGTAATCGAAGTCCATTGTGAATGGTTGATTAAGCCTTTGTTTCTCTGCATTTGAGTGATTTCTTAATCCATTAATTTTCATAATTTTAAATTATTCTTTTCAATTTTGCAAGTGTGTGATCGTTCAGGTGTGGATTGCTACCGAAAATATTAATAGGTTATGATTATATGAATTCCAACAAAATGCAAGTTACAAGACCTTGATTAAACTATGATATTTCTGGACTTAATTTAGGAAACTTTAATTTCTTTGATTTTGATGCTTGATAGGCTATGAGAGTCACTTGAATAATTAAGAGGACCATAGGGTTGCAAGAATATTTCTGACCGAAGTAAAAAAAATTAGTTGAATATAGCCTCGATGCTTAATCTTGACTACTGGAAATGACTTATTAAGTGAATTATCCTCTTGAATTTAATAGAATTAATTTAGTAAAGCTTAGTTGCATACTCCTACATATATTTTGTTGGCATCTCACAAGTTTATGAACACCCTGGTTGATAATTTAATGATCATCAATTTAAGCAATTAAATTGCATGACATTGTTGGCGCCATTTCCAGGGAGTTGTTAAGGGATGACATTGGATTTTTTTTTTCTTTAATTTTCCATTTCTATCTTTGCATATAATTTTGGTTGTGCTAACATTCTAGATGCAGTGAGGTAGTGATGATAAGACAAGAGGTAATAACCTATGAATTCACTATAATCAGTACACTATCTCAACAAATCTAAAGTGTGTCGGTACAATGTGTTTTCTTTTAGTTTTATTCACGGAAAGGAAAAAGATAACTCATGTCAACATATAACTTGGTGACAACAGGGTCTTAATGGCATGAGGAATCTAAGTACATGATTGTTGATTAGATTTTCTTTGAATTTTTTCGTGTGGTGTGTTTTTTCCTTTTATCAAATTTCATTTATGTTTTGACATTAAGGTAGATATTTTTTTTATTTCTTATGCTATAAGAACCCTCATACATTAATCCATGTGTAATACATGAAGCAACAACCATTGTGAATAATCTAAATATGGTCAAGAACTTGCTACTTCAAGAACTTTCTCAAATCTTGGTACCTATTGGAGATAGATCTACACCTAAAAAAGGGATAGAAGAGAAAACGTTCCATGAGACACATTTTCAAAAACTAGATATAGAAGTTTTGTTTGATTATCCTTGAAAATATGAAGAGGATACCAAAGAACCATGGAAAATATTTTATGGATAGCAGACATTGGAACTTGAGATTGAAGAATCTCTTTCAAATTTGTGTCTAGAACCCTTATGTAAGAGCCAAATATTGTAAGATCTACAGGATATGACAAAGGAGGACATACAAATCAATGTTGATAAACAAAAGAACCAAAGAAATAATGACTACATTGAACTTTAGTTTCAGACAATCATGAGGCCAAAACAACACTAAATTCTCCAACATTTATTGGCACCATATCAATCAAAGCAGTTTCTCCCTCGTATTATGGTATTCATAAAAGAATATTTTCCAAACTTGAATATGAGTATATTTGTAATCCTGTTACAAATATGGATCCATTGGAAATACTCCTACATTTGAGGAAAGATTTAATTTTCCAAGAAGAGTAGGATAGTTTAGAAGAAATAAATGAATAAATAAAACAATAAAGAGAAAAATAAGTCTAACTATGGAAATTGGGATTTTGATGTAGTTGGACACGATCTTTTCTTGAAAACCATGTTACTTGATGGAAAATTTCTCAATAAATTTCTATATCATGTTGATGGTTCAATTATGGTTCTTCAAAAATCATTTTGTTTTGTGCTCGCATTGGTTGATGTGGGATTCCCTAAAGCCCTTCTTCCAACGAATCTTATCCTGTCTAATTCAACACCTTGTCTAGGGTGAGATTAGATATGTTTTATAGTTCCTTGGAGCTTGCATACATCAATGGCAGGTTTCGTCGCTGGTAGCAGTGGGAATACATTAATGTCCCGTGACTCTCATATCCTACAAGTTTCTCGACTTCAACACATTCATTCGTACATGTCATAATGCACTAAGCTACCTTCACACTCATTGTCATCAATGGTAAGTTGTCTGATGCAGGAACCCCTCCCGACCCTCGGTCCGACGTCCGCTCTCAGGATCGTTCAATCGCTTTTATGAGCCAAAGCGGCTCTTTTTGACTCCCTGCTGGAATCTCAATTCAATAAATCCACAGGTCCTTTTTGGAAACTCCCCTAAGCGAACAGCACTAAGCGCGAGCTTCACCTCCTCCGAGTGACCACTACACTATAACCAAGGCCCAATTCCAAAGGCGCTTGTTGCAACTCATAATCTCGCGAATTCGGGAGTCAAAACTCTCGACTCGTCCTTTCCAAATTCACGATACTTGAAATGCCAAT
>JZKD02S1901731.1:890330-914178 GCA_000966675.3 Picea glauca | reverse complement strand
TTGAATTCGACAAAATGTCACATTGTTATATTATGGGTGATTTCTATATTATATCACAATGTGACATTAAGAGGATGACTTCAATATTATGTAACATTATGACTCTAAGAGGATGATACTATGGTTATGTCTACATTGTGATATTTATCTTGGTTGACTTGTTGAATTTTTATATTTTTCAATGGTTGTGTCACATTTATGATGTTCATCAAGGGTTATGTAGCATTTTGACACTCAAGATGTTCAATAGTTGAATTTGGTTGAATAGGTTTGGCTATTAATAACTATTATTGACATTGATTAACTATGGTTAACCATGATTGTTGATGGTTGATCATGGTTAACTATGTTTGATTATGGTTGATCATGTTTGACTGTGGTTAATCATGGAAAAATATGTTCAACTTTAGTTGACTATGGTCGACATTGGTTGAATATCTCACTATAGTTGTTTATGGTTCATCATGTTTGACCATGTGTTTTTGTGTTAGACTATAGTTGACTTTGGTTGACCATGTTTGACCGTGATTGGCGATGTGTTTCTATGTTAGACTATGGTTGACCTTGGGTGACCATGTTTGACTATGTTTGAGTATGATTGACTATTGTTGACCATGTTTGACTATGGATGACTTTGGTTGAACATTGTTGACTATGGTTCACTTTATTAACCATGGTTGACTTTGTCTAGCCATGATTGACCATGGATGTCCATTCTTTAATATGGTTAATCATGTTTTTCCATGTTTGACTATGGTTGTAAATGGTTTATAAGATTGACTATGGTTGAACATGCTTAACTTTGGTTGAAAATCGGTGACAATGGTTGAACATGTTTTAATTTTATTAGGAGGCTGAATCCAAAATGATACCACATTGCGACACTAAGAGGTAGAATTCAAAATTATTCACATTTTGGCATTATGTCACTTTTCACTATTAAGAGATTGACTGAACAACAAAATGTCACTTGTGTGTCATTATGGGTGAGTACAATATTATATCACATTATGACATTAAGAGTTTGACTTCAATATTATATGAGATTATAACATTGAGACATTAATAATATGGTTATGTTGTATTCCAACATTCATCTTAATTACACATAACAAATTGTTATGTTCATTAATAATTATGTCACATTTTAATAATTATGTCACCACTAATGATACTTAAAATTTTATTAAATTTCAACATTCAAAAAATAAAACATTATTTTTTCAATAATGAATAAAAGATGAATGATATAATTATTGAATCAAACATGATAAAAATGTAGGTAATTTAATTTAATAATTCATACAAGTGAAGTGCCATGTAGTTTATAATTAATTATAGATTATAAGCATTGCATTTTTTAACTTATTATGTCTTCATTGGTATATTTTATCAAGACATTCTATAAAATTGAGGACATTTATCTCCCTAATTTGCATTTCAATATGTAACCTGCAAATACATTTCCGTGGTTATATATATATATATATAACCACGAAAATGTATATATACGACGAGTCAGGAATTCGCATGAACTATTAGTAGTGCACGTACCTTTGCTTACTCGCTATCCTCACTTTAGGAATTGTTCCTAAGCTAAAGTAGATCGTTCTCCCCCCAGGCCAGGCTCTCTTGCCTCATGAACTAGTGCCCGGTAAGACGTAGCTCAGGGAAGAGTAGGGGCTTACCAATAGAATATAATAGGCTCACTCCCCTCACCCGTAGCTCAATAGCCATAGCTCAAGAACCATAAGCACCGCCGATGTGTATGAGCAGCGCGGGTGGGAGGGATAAAATAGTTGCATTTTGTGAGGAAGGAGGTAAATAGTAGACTAATGGAGACAAAGATTGACAATCAAGGTGAGCCAGCATTTCCGTGGTTATATATATAGAGAGAGACTAAACCTATTATTAGCACACATCAATTCATATATTTGTATTCCATCAAATAAGCTAATCCTACCAACTATAGTCAAATACCATCCCGATACCATGCTTTTTTACATGATTGGTTCACATGTCTTTCCAACTTAAATCATATATTTTTATTCCATCAAATAAGTAGGCTTACCAACTACATTCAAATACCATCATTATACCATACCTTTTTACATGATTGGTGCACATGTCTTGCCAACTTATTTTTGGTGACATTGTCTAGTTCATGTGTAATATCAAGGAAATATACATGGAAATTAGCCTTGAAATAAAATATGTTAAGATTTGGAATTATTCAATCATGATTAGTTTTGCATAGAGCTCCAAAGTGATTGTCTTTGATTATCTCCTCATTGTAAGAAATCGATTTATCAAGGCATCTGCATGATATCCCATACCACATAGGAAAGAATACATTTACATGATACACCATAATACATAGGGTGAAAGATAAAATGATATAGATAAACCCATAAAAATATAATCATCAAGATCAAGGCACTTGAAAAATATAAAAATTGCTTTAGTCACATGAAAGATCCAAAATATCTATAAGTCTTCAACATATAAATGGTCATGATCACACGATTTAGGGAAAGTAAGAACCTATTTGAATAATAATTACATTTTGATTATATTAATTATTTTGCATAGGAAAGAAGACAATCCTTTGAATGAGTAAATTCATGAATACATTATTTGTCAAAATTAACCAAAATTGCAACGAGTGGATGCATCTTGGCTCAAATAAATCAATTTTGACATACATCACTACCATACACAACGAAATTCTTCTTGATGAATGGCACATAACTACCTAGTGTTATAAGTTTGTAAAATTAGTGAAAAGAATTCGATATACATGATTTATTCTTATGCAAAATTTTACATAATAGTATGTTCTAATCATAAATATCGTACATAATCATACATAAATCATGGTTGCATGGTACTTCTACCCAAGTATATAAAGGAGGTTCAATGTGGATTATTTTTTTTCATATGAGATGTTTATTCTATGCATCGTGTTAAATCTCTTGCATGCAACCTATGCCAAACCTTTAACATGTGAATCTTTTAATGTTAATGTTAATCCCTTTTTGATGTTATCGCAACATATTTCTCAACATTACACCTAAATGATATATCAATGCCACTTTGTAACATTCTCATTATAATACCAAACTTAATTAATTCATAATCTAGATATGAATATGGTTATGGTCAAGCAATGTAATTTGTGAAATGTATTTTTTGATTTTAATTAAAATAATGTGGTACCAATTAATGGGAATATGGGAAGATATGGAGGGATGATTAATCCACAAGAGAGGGGAATGTCTATAAGTGTCTAAGAGGCGTCCAAGGGGGTAATGGTTTATGGGTACTAATTCAAACCCATAATTTTGAATTTTATTATCATTTTCGAAAACCTTCTATTTTTTATTTGAGTGTATGAGAGCCCAATCATTGAATACTTGTCAAAGGGTGGGTGTAGAAGTCACATCCCATAGTTATTGGAAGTATGGGGATGAAGCACAATCAACATTGGGTAGAGTGTGTATTCAACTATCTTGGGAATATAGAGGAAATCGATATGGGAAAATTAGGCAGTTTTTTGCATTGATTTGGAGCATGAACATCAAGGGGAGAGAACAAGATTTAGACCTAGAAAGATGCATGAATTATGAAGCATGATACAACATTTTTGGAACATTTTGGAGCTCTAAATTGAATATACAGGTTGTCAGGCCTGAAGAGTGGACTCGTGAGAGAGTTGCACTATAAAAAAAAGAGGTTGTTGTTTTTTTCTTAGTAGTTTTCCTGGTAGTGAGTTCCCTTGAGTTCCCAATAGAGAGATTCATACTTATCAATGCCAGAGAGACCCTGATAAATGAATGGGATGCCTAATGGAATGAGAGTAGTCAAGGGGTACATTCCTTGGGTTGCGGAGGTCAAGAGGAAGAGAGATCGAGAAAATTTGGGATAGTTGTAGGAGAATACTAGTGGCTTGTGAGGTATTGCACTATGAGTGGACTGTGAGAGGCACCCTTCTTTTGTGGATTCCTAGCTCTAGCTCAAGGGTGACTTGTTGTTGAGATCCATAAAAACTATTCTATGATTGGGTGGAACATCCATCCTAAGCAGCTAGTTGGACAACATTCTTTTAAAGATAAGTGTTTATCTATTATCTAAGTTTTCTTATGAGTCTTATGGTTGTGCATTTTACTCTGTGATGGAGAATGATTTTATGTGCTATTGTAAATGATTTATTAACTGCATTCATGTTCATCTAGGATGTTGTAGATGCATTTAATTATGGGTATGATAATCTAGTTAATTATGTGTATAAATTGTGGTCAGTAAGCTACAAGAAAATGAATTAGCAGAATTTTTTTTATTTTTATGTGTATTATGTGTAGTAATGTTCCTCAGTTAAGTTTGGGAACACTACACACTTTCACCACACTTTATCATCACATTTCAATCTAGAAATATCACATGGTTGATAACAATTTGAGTGATTGATGTTGGTAAGATTTGTATCCATACTTATTAATAATCTCTAAATCTTAATAACAAAAAAATAATTTTCAACTTTAATCATAAATAAAATATTTCAATATCTACTTTAAGTATATTGACATGTATATTGAGGTGAAAAACTTTTTTAATTTGAAAGAATGGAGGAAATATTTTCATGTGGGATTTGATCCCTCTTAACACATGATAAATATGGAGTTAAAGATGGATTTACATTAGTATATACCCAACCACTTATTTGTAGATTCTAACAACTGATAATGTTTCTAAATTTCAATATCTTCACCTAACTTAAAAGAATTATATAATTATATAATGAGTCACTGAAATATATCATTACATAATTGTATGACTTTAGAATATCATAGTACAGAATTCAAATATAAAACCAAACTTTATATCTACGCAGATTCTCTAGCATGTTATATGGTATTTAGAAATAGGAATCAATCTATCATGAGAGAATCTCGTAACTTTTATATAAGATAAGTGGGTTGTAAAATATGAATGCATTGTGGAAATATATCATTTTTGACATAAAATATACAATTTGTGAATCCAAAATAAATCTATATTATCCTGATCAAATATTCTTTTTTATTTTCTTTATACTTCATGTAAAGATATTTCATATATCCACTTAATACAGTAAATTCAAGAATCAATAATCATACTTGATACATGTTATGATCCAATTCCTTAAAAATGATAAAATCTCAATGAATACAGTCCATTTCAAGGGGAAACCTCATTTTACAATATATCTAATTTAGAAGACAATATGATATGAGATAAGATGATCCTGAGATTAGTTATCCTTGGTGTGTGTGTGTGTGTGTGTGTGTGTGTGTGTGTGTGTGTGAGAGAGAGAGAGAGAGAGAGAGAGAGAGAGAGGGTACAATAAAAATGAAAGGGTACAATTAAGGGTTCTAGTCGACCTACTAATATCACACTAGAAAGGTAATAATTCAATATCTAGGGGATCAATAAGGGGTTTTATACAAAACATGGGGCTTTGTCTAGGGATTAACATGCCCCTCCCCTTCAAACATGTGTTTTCCTCAACACTTGACTAACTGTAGGTGTTTCTGCATGAAGAACTCATCTTCACATGTCACCTCTTCCATTGGTATGTTCTTCCATTTGACGAGGTACTCAATAATTGCTTGATTTTGCAGCTGCTTAATCTTTAATTCAAGGATTGTTTCTAGTTCTAGTATGATTTTCCCTTCTTCATTAATATCTAGAAAAATAGTTTGGATCGAGATCTTGTCACCCATTACCTTCTTTAATAAAGAAACATGGAAAATTGGATGCACACATGAACATGGAGGAAACTCCAATTTGTAAGCCCTAGTTCCAATAATTTGCAACACCTTATAGGGGCCATAATATTTGGGTGCTAATTTATTCTCCTTTTTTGTTTCCTGAGGAAAACATGTTTATATGGTTGTAGCCTAAAAAATAATCAATCCCCCACTTAAAATTCCCTTTCACTATGATGTTGATATGTATGTTACTTTATCCTATTGTGTGTCATAACCGAGTTGTCCTTCAATAGTTTGAGAACCTCTTTTTAGTTCCCTATATTTTCCTCAACTTCCTAAACCTTTGAATCCCCTTTCAAGGGAGATGTGATTGATGGAGGATGATATCCATAAGTGCCAGAAATGTGGACATCTTTTATGATGTATGGAAGGATGTGTTGCTCCACCATTCTACCAAGGGAAACCAATTGAACCACTATGTTTGTTTATCATATGCCAATATATACCAATTGTAAGTTACATACTCCAATCAAATGTTATTCCAATTGTAATTTACATACCTTTCAAACCCTTAATTTCGAGTATGTATGGATGACTGAACTTTTTCCTAATATATATTTGAAATTTAAACCCTTCTGAGTCTAAACTTTTATCGTATAGGACTCTGATATGACCTTTTAAACTCTTGAAAATTTCATAGTCTGAACATTTACTGATAAAAGCTTATAGCACAAATAAAAAAATGACTTGTTTATGACTAATTACATGATTAGTAAAAATCTGAAACCTCCACAAGATATATCTCACAAATTATAATGATCCAAAATCTAAAAAAAATTCCACATGTCATTCACTATGTCTCCTTAGGATTTTAAAATTTCAAAGTTTGAAACATCATAGAAAAGAAGTTACAACAAAAATTCCAAGATGAGTCTTTTAAATATGATTTTAGGATTAGTCACAAGCTCTATCTTTCATTGAATATTTCTCCAAATATAGTGAACCAGAACTTAAAATTTTTACCATGTGCACTATGAAATCTCTCCCGAGTTTCCACAAAATTTCCAGTTATGAAAATTCCCCAAAACATAGTTATAAAAAAATTCCAAGATGACTCGTTTAAAATTGAATTTGGGATGAGTCACAAACCCTATATTCCATAGGCTATATCTCTGAAATTATAAGGAACCAAACCTTGAAATTTGTACCACCTATACCTTGATATTTCATACTGAGTCTCCTCAAAATGCCATGGCTTGCAATGCCTCGGAATAAAATTATAGAGAAAATTCCAAGGTGTCTCAGTTGGAGGAGAGAAACCCTAGCATTGTAAGCTCTAATACCAAATGTTGTGTTTCATTGCCTTAAAAATGATAAATTCAATGAATATAGTCTACGAGGGGGAAATCGCCTTTTACAATATATCTAATTAAAAAAACAATATGAGATGAGATGAATCTTTATACGTGTTTTTAAGCCCTAGACAAAGCCCTGTTTTGAATCTTTATTCTTTGAATCTTTATACATGTTTTTAAGCCCTAGAAAAAGCCCTCTGTTATGCATAAAACCCCTTATTAATCCACTAGATATTGAATTATTACATTTCTAGTGTTAGAATAGTAGGATGACTAGAACCCTTAATTGTACCCTTTCATTAAGCAAGACAGAGGACAATTACTCTTATAGACAATTCTTTTTTGGTTTTTTTGGTAGTTGTCTTGGTTTCCTTCTAGGAAGGCTAGCAGGTTGGTTGGTTCTAGATCGACACCTGGCTCATATCACAGTCATTCATTTATCTTTGTACATTTTTTTAAGATATAAATAGAAAACAAGACCCTCTCTTACTTTAAAAAAATGATATAATAACAACATAAATAATAATGATATGGTTTAAATTAAATAGTATTATTATATTATAATAAAAACATAATACAATCCAATATATATTTAGTTGTATATGAATTAATAAAATATATATTTAGTTGTATATGATTATTTTTAATATACCAAACACAATGTTTAATTAATGAAATAACTTTGACATAATATTTTACTCACCAATTTCATTGTGCACCCATCACCACACAGGCCGACCCCTACCTCCCACATGCTACTTTGATAATCTTCCATTCCTTTCTTAAAATGACATAAGTTTGACATCTAGAGTCCATTTTCAATGTCTTTTTTTAAATTGCATATCTTTTTGAAATCTTTCCATCATGATGGTTAGTTTCTACTTTTGAAGTCATCTTACCTACATATTTTAATATGGATAGTACAACTGATCTTTTTATTAATATGGTTATGTAATAAGAATATGGTTACTAGTCTTCCTCTTAATTCTTATAGAGATGTTGTTTGTGTCAGTTGTGTTCATAGAAAGCATCATCAAGATAGTTTTGACAAACATGCCTCTTGGCACAGCTCCACCCCCTTGCAACTTGTTCATAGTAATTTGTGTGTTTTGGGTCCTTCTCCTTATTTATTTGGATTCAATTAATTCTTATCTTTCATTTATGACTTCTCCAAACATGATTGGGTTTATTTCTTAAAACTTGAGAGTGATTTTTTTTATATGTTTTTGGACTATAAGGCCCTAGTAGAAAAAAAATTAATGGACATCAATTGTAGAAGTTAAGAACATATAATGGAGGTTAATATATTAACAACAAATTTACAATTTAGTACACTACAAAAGGCATTAAGATGCAACATATTTTTGTATATTCACCATAGAAAAATGATGTTGCCGAGAAAAAGAATCACATATCAAAGTAAATAGAAAATTTTATGACGAAGTCTAAGGGATTAAGTCTTCTTTTTTAGGTGGAAGCCACTAATTGTGCCAAGTACATAGTCATTTTCACTCCTACAAAGGATTTAAAATGCATAACCCTTGAAGAAGCATTAATTAAAATTAAACAATATGTAATCCAATTCTATGTCTTCAGTAGTGAAGCATGAGCTCACATTCTTGATGAGATAAGACAAACATTATAGACTAAAAGTGAGAAGTCACTTGTGTTGGATATTCTGAAAATGTAAATGGTTATAGACTTATTGAACCTCATTCCATTAAAATTATTGTTAGGAGATATGTTAAGTTTGATGAAGGTATCTTGACTTGTTTGCCTAATTTGATGTTTGTACCATCTTCAACTTGCACACCATATTTGGTGTTTGTGCCATATTTTATTCTCAACTTTTATCTTAATGTTCCTAATATGGTTTATTCTTCATATGATGAAAATGAGGATGGAAATACACTTCCACCTACTCACCTTCCTTGATTTGATGCCACTTAACATGAACCTACAACATCACCATCCTCCTAGATGGATCCATACATCATGAGAAGCAGTTGGTGATATTTTTCGGTGATCCTATGGATCAACATAATATATGTTCATGGTTCAATTGAGCCACCTCTCTTTTGGATCAAGTTTCAGATAAACATGATCCATGAACATTTGGAGAAGCTTCTAGCAATATAGATTGGGACATGGAAATGAATGAAGAATATCATTCCTTAATGGTGAGTGATACATGGAATTTTGTACCTCTTTCAAAAGGAAGAAAAAATGTCAGATATAAATGGGTGTATAGAAATAATTATGCATCAAATGGAAATGTTTAAGGATGTAAGTATTGGTTACTTTCCAAATAATTTTCTCAAGTTCAAGAGATTGACTTGGTGAAACCTTTTCCCTTGTAGATAAAATGATTTTCGCCAACCTTGTTCGATCTCTTACCACCTCACATAAATGGGAGATCTATTAGATGGATGTTAAATATGAATTCTTGAATGAGGATTTGCAAGAACAAATTGACATGGCACAACCTCATGGCTATGCCCAAAATGACTCCAACCTTGTTTGTCACTTTAAGAAATATTTCTATGGTCTTAAGTAATATCCTCGAGCTTGGTATCTTAAAATGGATCTATTTATTTTTGACACATCTTTTATGCATTTCATTATAACTTCATTTCCTATACCAAGAGAGAAAATAACCATCTCCTAATAATTGTTATTTATATTGATGACTTTATTCTCACTGGTAGTGACCCCAAACTTTCTAAACCGTGTGAAATCCAACCTTAAAAAGAAATCTAAAAAGATAGAATTGTGTTATTTGCGCTATTTATTGACCTCCACGAATTGAAAAAAAAGGAACACATTTCCCTTTCCCAATCTGTAATGTACACAAGACCCCACCTGGGCACTGCCACTAAAACCCAACTTTTATCAATTAGCGAATTTTTGAATTTTCTTCAATTTTTCCCATTAATTCTCTAATACCATTCGATAATTAATATTCCATACATATTTACACAATTATTTAGTCCTAAAAAATATAATCCATGCATAATTATAACACTTATAGCATAAGTGAATTATTCATAAATACACACATTGTTTAGCATAATAATACACATAAAATAACACTTATCTTTTATTGAAATCACCAACTACATGCATATATCAAACATTCATCCTATCCATATACTTTGTTGTTCATTCACTCTCAATAGTTTGTCACCCATGATCTGGGCCTATGACTCCACCAGGGAAAATGTACTCTCACCAGCATCACTAAGGTCATACACCACTAAAAAAAAAAAGACAAGGCCAATGACACCAACTCTAGAAGCAGTTCCACCTCATATCCTCTCATTCCCCATAGTCTGTCCCACCCAAGTAAGTGTACCCCTTCACTGCTCCAAAATCCTTCGGATGTCCCACTTCCCTTATAGGGCTTAAACAACAGGTAGGATATTGAGCCTCGATTTCACAATGTTTGCAATGACCATTCAAGTTTACTACCACCCAATTTACCTTCCATTCTCATTCATTTAACGTTTAGATCACCAAATATTATCCATCTTTTGTTATAAGATATTAGAGAGACATGTGATTATTAAATTTATTGATTTTCCATATTTCAATGATTACTTAGGATGGATTTTGTGGTTTCTTAATTAATTTTGGAGGTCTAGCTATATTTATAACATTCTACAGGAAATCTAGTAAAAACTGCAACCTATAGGAAATTTTTTAGTGCATGTCATATACAATAAATATGGTAGCACATGTCATCTACAAGAAATCTTGTAGCGCATGTCACCTACACGAAATATAGTAGTGCCTCAATGTTCGGGATACATCTTCTTCTTATGGACAAAATATACCACAAAGATATTGAAGGAGAAGGAGGTTTGATCATAGATTGGTGTTCATCAAATCAAGGATACCCTCAACCCATCAAAGATGGAGTCACAGTTAAACTATTGGTCAATGGGCACCTAAGCTACAAAAATAAGCCATATTTTGGGGATGATATCGATCTATTCTCATGCACATTCATGAGAATATCTTGTATTCAGTTTATTTAATCTTATTTCCAATCCAACAGACTAATCTCATGGGGATTGAGTCTTGTATGATTTTCTATGTATGGATGTCATTACAATCTAATATGAGGATTATTTTTTATGGGAATGGTCCTACGTTCCTTTAATACGACTAATGTATTGTAAACAATAGAGATATGACAAGAATTTGATATTGTTTATGATCAAAATTTTTATTGGATCATTGGTCATGTGATCGAGCTTATGTGTACATTGATGTAATTTGAGGAAAGTCACCTAATATCAATACTCTATTTAGAACCACGGGACATCTTTGTTTTTTAATAATGTGAGTTTCTTCTAACCATGCCATCCAAGTTGGGAAGGGCCCACCAACCAGGGTGTGTGTTGGTGTTCATGTATTTTATTTTAGATTTTTTTTTTTATGTGTGTTATGGTTCATTTCTAATTTGATTTATGTTCAAATTATTTTTCAGTTATAAGATCTCCTTCCATAGTGATTTACAATTTCATTTTCTTTTCAGGTATCATATCTTCCTGTGTGATTTCTATTTATTTTATTTTCAATTTGAGATGATGATAGAGATGAAGTTCGTAAGAACCAATACCATTGGATCAATTACATCTGTGGACAACGGGAACACTTGATTTGGTCATTTAGATATTGTAGTATGATCCAATTCAATGTAATCGAAGTCCATTGTGAATGGTTGATTAAGCCTTTGTTTCTCTGCATTTGAGTGATTTCTTAATCCATTAATTTTCATAATTTTAAATTATTCTTTTCAATTTTGCAAGTGTGTGATCGTTCAGGTGTGGATTGCTACCGAAAATATTAATAGGTTATGATTATATGAATTCCAACAAAATGCAAGTTACAAGACCTTGATTAAACTATGATATTTCTGGACTTAATTTAGGAAACTTTAATTTCTTTGATTTTGATGCTTGATAGGCTATGAGAGTCACTTGAATAATTAAGAGGACCATAGGGTTGCAAGAATATTTCTGACCGAAGTAAAAAAAATTAGTTGAATATAGCCTCGATGCTTAATCTTGACTACTGGAAATGACTTATTAAGTGAATTATCCTCTTGAATTTAATAGAATTAATTTAGTAAAGCTTAGTTGCATACTCCTACATATATTTTGTTGGCATCTCACAAGTTTATGAACACCCTGGTTGATAATTTAATGATCATCAATTTAAGCAATTAAATTGCATGACATTGTTGGCGCCATTTCCAGGGAGTTGTTAAGGGATGACATTGGATTTTTTTTTTCTTTAATTTTCCATTTCTATCTTTGCATATAATTTTGGTTGTGCTAACATTCTAGATGCAGTGAGGTAGTGATGATAAGACAAGAGGTAATAACCTATGAATTCACTATAATCAGTACACTATCTCAACAAATCTAAAGTGTGTCGGTACAATGTGTTTTCTTTTAGTTTTATTCACGGAAAGGAAAAAGATAACTCATGTCAACATATAACTTGGTGACAACAGGGTCTTAATGGCATGAGGAATCTAAGTACATGATTGTTGATTAGATTTTCTTTGAATTTTTTCGTGTGGTGTGTTTTTTCCTTTTATCAAATTTCATTTATGTTTTGACATTAAGGTAGATATTTTTTTTATTTCTTATGCTATAAGAACCCTCATACATTAATCCATGTGTAATACATGAAGCAACAACCATTGTGAATAATCTAAATATGGTCAAGAACTTGCTACTTCAAGAACTTTCTCAAATCTTGGTACCTATTGGAGATAGATCTACACCTAAAAAAGGGATAGAAGAGAAAACGTTCCATGAGACACATTTTCAAAAACTAGATATAGAAGTTTTGTTTGATTATCCTTGAAAATATGAAGAGGATACCAAAGAACCATGGAAAATATTTTATGGATAGCAGACATTGGAACTTGAGATTGAAGAATCTCTTTCAAATTTGTGTCTAGAACCCTTATGTAAGAGCCAAATATTGTAAGATCTACAGGATATGACAAAGGAGGACATACAAATCAATGTTGATAAACAAAAGAACCAAAGAAATAATGACTACATTGAACTTTAGTTTCAGACAATCATGAGGCCAAAACAACACTAAATTCTCCAACATTTATTGGCACCATATCAATCAAAGCAGTTTCTCCCTCGTATTATGGTATTCATAAAAGAATATTTTCCAAACTTGAATATGAGTATATTTGTAATCCTGTTACAAATATGGATCCATTGGAAATACTCCTACATTTGAGGAAAGATTTAATTTTCCAAGAAGAGTAGGATAGTTTAGAAGAAATAAATGAATAAATAAAACAATAAAGAGAAAAATAAGTCTAACTATGGAAATTGGGATTTTGATGTAGTTGGACACGATCTTTTCTTGAAAACCATGTTACTTGATGGAAAATTTCTCAATAAATTTCTATATCATGTTGATGGTTCAATTATGGTTCTTCAAAAATCATTTTGTTTTGTGCTCGCATTGGTTGATGTGGGATTCCCTAAAGCCCTTCTTCCAACGAATCTTATCCTGTCTAATTCAACACCTTGTCTAGGGTGAGATTAGATATGTTTTATAGTTCCTTGGAGCTTGCATACATCAATGGCAGGTTTCGTCGCTGGTAGCAGTGGGAATACATTAATGTCCCGTGACTCTCATATCCTACAAGTTTCTCGACTTCAACACATTCATTCGTACATGTCATAATGCACTAAGCTACCTTCACACTCATTGTCATCAATGGTAAGTTGTCTGATGCAGGAACCCCTCCCGACCCTCGGTCCGACGTCCGCTCTCAGGATCGTTCAATCGCTTTTATGAGCCAAAGCGGCTCTTTTTGACTCCCTGCTGGAATCTCAATTCAATAAATCCACAGGTCCTTTTTGGAAACTCCCCTAAGCGAACAGCACTAAGCGCGAGCTTCACCTCCTCCGAGTGACCACTACACTATAACCAAGGCCCAATTCCAAAGGCGCTTGTTGCAACTCATAATCTCGCGAATTCGGGAGTCAAAACTCTCGACTCGTCCTTTCCAAATTCACGATACTTGAAATGCCAATACAGGTATAGCTCCTTCCCTTGTCAGTGCCCTCCACGTGTGACCATTGGCTGGGCTTAACACTGACACCTCTTGCTTCTCGTCGCTTCCTGAGTTGTAGCGTCGAGCTCCCGTGCTCTTATCCCGCGAATCCCCAAGACGTGAGAAGTCAACGGAGTGTTGACTCCTTTCTCCAAGAAATGTGTATCCACCTGTCAGCCACATAGGCCCCACCTTGTGTTTCTGCCACGTGTCCACACTCGTGCCTCGCCTCTCGGCACTTCGCGACTTCTGCAGTCGAGACAAGGTCCTCTCAACCTCCAAACCTCTGAACGCGCGATACGCGTGATGAGGCTCTGATCCAACGGTCCTCCACAACCTAGATCCAACGGTTGTCCTTGCTCCTTGCGATTTCGCGACTTCGTGACTTGGAGTACCCAACTCTTGGGCTCTCATCTTGCGAATTTCTAAGTTCACGAAGCCTACACTCAGACTTCTTCGGCACTTCGTTGATCCTTCGATCTCTGCCACTTGTCCTGCTCGGATGGACGGTCCTGATCTTCTCTCGACTTCACTACTCGTGGAGTGGAAGGACTTTCCTCTATGATTCCCAATGTCAGAATCCTCGATATGGGTGATCTCATGACATGTGTCCTCTTTCCAACGGATGGCTCAGATTCTTTCGTGACTTTGCCACTCACAAAGTCTAGGCGCTCAACTCTGTGAGTCTCGATGCCCGAATCTCCGAAATGAATGATTCCACGACACGCGTCCTCCCGCAGACGGACAACTCAGATATAATTTTCCCTTTCTTGATTTATGATGTTGAGGGCCCGCACTCCCGAGCTCTCGAACACTGAATTCCTGATACCAACTCCTTCAAGAATTTCACTCTGCTTGCGAGGGTTTAAACCTCAAGCTCCTTTGGACATATCTGATGGTTGTCAGCTATTATGAGTGAGATCCAACGGCTCAAAATCGCTTCAGCTCTTGCGTTCCTCCTACTACTCCCTCGACATGAAATCTCCAGATCTCTTCGGCTTAATCCGACGACAGTTGTTGCTCCTCCCGAGCTTCGCGCTTTTCTTCCCAAACTTAGAAGAATTTCTGAATTCTCAAAGGATTCTACCTTTGTCTTCTTTCCTCTATGAACTATTCACCTTGAGTCTCGCCTGCACATATAAAAATACTATCCCTCCAGATCTTTTCTCTCGAATCCTTGAAGGATTCTGCAACTTCTGCACTCCTGCAGAGCCTTCGCACACAAAGTGTTCTCTCTTCTCAGCTTCTCTGAGACTCAGACCTTAAGGAACTTAGTCCTTTTTCCTTATCCCTTAGATGGAGAATTTGGATTCCCTCCTGGCACTCTGTCTACTCAAGCAACCTATTGATGAGTCTTTAGGGTGTTCAGTAACCCTATGAAGATCCTTCAATGGATTCTTCTTCAAATTTACAGAACTCAAAGAGTTCTCTTCCTGTGCTTGTCTGCACACTGACTCAATGCCCTCCTGGAAAAGTTGTACATAACTCCTCAGAGCTTTTGTCTCCCTTTGAACTCACAGCAGAGTTCTTCCTCTGTGCACTCTTGCACCTACTCGATTCCCACCTGGCAGAGATTTACAGAACTCAAAGAGGTTTTGTCTACAACTGTGTCTTGCCTACATAGCCTTGCCTCCTAAGGTGTTAAGCAACCTCACAGACCTTCTCTGAATCGATGATTTAAGCTTCTGTGCCCGCCTGGCACGTTTTTGTCTAAATCCGCAAAGTTCAGAAGTGCTTATGTGCACTGGTATTCATAGAATGCAGTACTCTATCACACCATCTTGGCATGAAACCAAAAAGAACCTCTCAAGCCTGAAGATCAAATGACTCCCTACAAATGCAAACCTACAGCATAAAACAGAACACACAAAAGGAATTCACACAACAAAGAATTCATGCAGGAAAAACTGCTCTGGATTATATTAATGGCAATGCTTGTTTACAAGGAGTTCTCGAGCTCAGACTTTAATAGAGTCTCTCTCCTTCTCTATGCACACTCGCTCTCTCTTGTGCATATTAAAACTCTATCTAAATGAGATAGAAATTGATCTTTTACATGAGGGGGATCTTCGATCTCTTTCCTCCAACCTCACCTACCCTATTCAATTACATTGAATGGGTTGTCTAGTCCATAATCTGGATCTAGATCTCAACCTTCAAGCATTAAAGGGATACCTACTTCTACGCCTGTGCAAAGCATGGCCGCTCGGATCAATAGCCTAAAACATTTAATTACATTCAATTTCAAAATTGAAAACGAGGCTTACGCCTCTCTTGAACACATGATTTGAATCCGCTGACGTGGATGGCTGGCTGACATGGAGAGATGCTCCTGCATCATACTCCTCATCTGCAAAATTGATGAGCTCCTACTCATGAGCTTCCACTCTCAGCTGTGGAAATCCTCCTGGATCCCAAACAAATTTCTGGAGTTGTTCGTCTGCTCCATCTCCCTGCTGCTGCTGCTGCTTCTTTTTTTGCTTCTTCGCTCAACTTCTCCTTGCTGGCAGTCTCTGTTGACTTCATCATCATCTTCCTGATCTTCTTGATTATTTCGTCCAGCTACTGCAGTGGCTGGCTCTGCTTTAGTAGTCTCCTCAGCTGCAAAAATTGACTGAAATTGGGAAAATCACCATGATCACAATGATCTCCCATGGCATCTTCTTCACCTTTTGTGGCCTTAACATGCCACCCTACTGTAAAGTTCAGCTCTGCAATCTTCATCACCTTTTTAGCTCCTTGGCTGAAATCTCTGAGTGATTTCTCAGAATGCTCCTCTGCCAATACCTGCTCATGGCAGTCACCTGTTGGCTCTGGATTGTTCAGCCAATCCTCTAGCATCTCTAGCTCCATCTCCCATGGAGTGATCAATCTACCTGCCTGCTCTTCGGCTTCTTCTGCTGCTAGCTTCAATGATGCATCTTCCTCAGCTTCCTTGCTAAAATTATTGAGCCATTCCTTGGAATGCTCATTCTCTTCTTCTTGGGAAGCCTCAGATATCTTCTCCAATTCTTCTCTGATAGTCTTAGCTAGCTATCCTGCTTCTGTTGTTGTTGCCTCAACATCTCCAACACAGACTTCTGCCTCCTCTTGGGAAAATGGTAGGAATATCCCAATTCCCCCAATCATTAGAAGGCTCCTCAGATCCTCCTCTTCTGTCAGCTGCATCTTCTGATCCAAACTCACCTCTGAGTTTATGAGGCCCTCAGATAGTCTCATTTGCTCATCCCTACCCACCTGGAAAGTTGGGATTTCTTCCCTGCCCTCCTAGCAGACTATGAGATCAACTGATCCCATCTTCATCAACACCTCAGGCTAAATTGAACTTCCCTCCAAGTCCATGAGACGTTCAGATAGTCCCATCTCTGTTCCCATGCCCACCTGGCAAATTGGAAACTTTTTGCTGCCCTCCTGGCAGTCTATGAGATCCCACAGTGATCTCGATCCATTGCCCACCTGACAATGTGAAATTCCATAGCTGTCCTCATGATAGTCTATGAGATCTCGTAGTGAGCTCAACCCTTTTCCCACCTGGGAATTGGGAATTTCTGGGCTGTCCTCCTGGCAGTCCTTTAGATCTTCAACTGATCCCCCTTTTTCCTCAGCATCACTGAGATTTCTCCCTGTCTCTGGTTTACATATCTGAACCCTTTCTTCTTATGGTTTGTTGAGGTTTTCAGCATGCCTCAACCACCTTCTTAACAGCCTATGATGTCTTCTAGCCATCAACTCCTTGACTAGCCATTATGCTTTTGTCTTCATGGGCCATTCATATGCCCATCTCGACCTGGCGTTCTGCTGCATCTGCAATGCAAGATTTTCTATCTCCACCCTTATATCAGCGAGCTCTTCATCTCTTTCAAATATTCTCATCAGCTTTGGGTTTTTCCTTCCAGCATATATATGGCCTTCAGTAGCCATCTCGTTGTCCCTATCTGCTCTCCTAGAAAACCTGCTGCTCACTTGCAAGCAATCATTCATAGAGTCTCTAAAACTCTGTCTCCTTTCTACTCCTTCTGCTTCCCTGCCTAAAATATACAGACAAGCATCAATCTTTGATACCTAAAATGATGCAAGACCCCCTCCTGACCCTCGGGCCAAAGTCCGCTCTCAGGATCATTCAATGTCTTTTCTGAGTCGAAGCGCCTCTTTTTGACTCCCTGCTGGAATCTCAATTCAATCGATCCACAGGTCCTTTCGGAAACTCCCCTGTGCAAATGGCACTAGGCGTGAGTTCACCTCCTCCAAGCAACCACTGCACTATAACCAAGGCCCAATTCAAAAGGCACTTGTCGCAACTCGCAATCTAGTGAGTTCGTGAGTCAAAACTCTTGATTCCTCCTTTCCAAATTCACGATACCCAAAATGTCGATACGAGTATAGCTCATTCCCTTGTCAGTGCCCTCCGCACGTGACCATTGACTAGGCTTAACACTAGCACCTCTTTCTTCTCGTCACTTCGTGAGTTGTAGCATCGAGCTCATGTGCTTTTATCCCGCAAATCCCTGAGACGTGAGAAGTCAACAGAGTGTTGACTCTTTTCTCCAGGCGACACATATCCACCTGTCAACCACGCGGGCCCCACCTTGTGGTTCTTCCATGTGTCCACACTCATGCCTCACCTCTCGAAACTTTGTGACTTCTGTAGTCGAGATGAGGTCCTCTCAACCTCTGAACCACCGAATGCGCGATATGCACGATGAGGCTCTGATCCAATGGTCCTCTGCGACCTAGATCCAACGGTTGTCCTTGCTCCTCGCAATTTCGTGACTTCATGACTTTGAGCACCTAGCTCTTGGGCTCTCACCTTGTGAACTTCCAAGTTCACGAAGCCTGCACTTAGACTTCTTTAGCACTTCACCGACCCTTCGATCTCTGCCACCTGTCCTCCTCAGATGGATGGTCCTGATCTTCTCGTGACTTCACTACTCATGGAGTGGAAGGACTTTCATCTATGACTCCCGATGTTCGAATCCTCGATATGGGTGATCTCGTGACATGTGTCCTCTTTCCAACGGACGACTCAGATTCTTTCATGACTTCACCACTTGCAAATTCTACGTTCTCACCTCCATGAGTCTCGGTGCCCGAATCTCTGAAACGGATGATTCCCCGACACGCGTCCTCCCGCAGATGGACAACTCAGATATAATTCACCCTTTCATGATTTCTGATGTCGAGGGCCCGGACTCTCGTCCTCCGGACTCCCGAGCTCCCGAACGTCGAATTCCTGATACCAACTCCTTCGGGATTTTCACTCTGCTTTCGAGAGTTTAAACCTCGAGCTCCTCTCGACAGAACTAATGGCTATCAGCTATTCTAAGTGAGATCCAACAACTTAGAATCTCTTCGGCTCTTGCGTTCCTCCTGTTTCTCCCTCGACGTGAAATCTTCAATGGTCTAGATCTCTTCGGCTTAATCCGACGGCAGCTATTGCTCCTCCCGAGCTTCGCGCTTTTCTTCCTAGACTTAGAAGAATTTCTAAATTCTCAAAGGCTTTGACCTTTGTCTTCTTTCCTCTGTGAACTCTTCACCTTGAGTCTTCTTACACATATAAAAATGCTATCTCTCCAGAGCTTTGCTCCCGAAACCTTGAAGGATTCTGCGACTTTTTCACTCCTGCAGAGTCTTTTCACACAAAGTATTATCTCTTCTGAGCTTCTCTGAGACTCAGACCTTAAGGAACTCAGTCCTTTTTCCTTCTCTCTCAGATGGAGAATTTGGATGCCCTCCTGGCACTTTGTCTACTCAAGCAACCTATTGCTAAGTCTTCAAGGTGTTCAGTAACCCTGTGAAGATCCTTCAGTGGATTCTTCTTCAAATTTACAGAACTCAAAGAGTTCTCTTCCTATGCCTATCTGCACACTGACTGAATGCCCTCCTGGCAGAGTTTTACAAAACTCCTCAGAGCTTCTGTCTCCTTCTAAACTCACAACAGAGTTCTTCCTCTGTTCACTCTTGCACCTGCTCGATGCCCACCTAGCAGAGATTTACATAACTCAAAGAGGTTATGTCTGCAACTGTGTCTTTCTTACATAGCCTTTCCTTCTGAGGTGTTCAACATCCTCATAGACCTTCTCTGAATCAATGATTTCAGCTTCTGTGCCCACCTGGCACGTCTTTGTCTGAATTCGCAGAGTTCATAAGTTTTTTTGTGCACTGGTATTCAGAGACTGCAGTACTCTATCACGCCATCCTGGCATGAAACCACAAAGAACCTCTCAAGCCTAAAAATCAAACAACTCCCTGCAAATGCAAACCTACAGCATAAAACAGAACACACAAAAGGCATTCACACAACATAGAATTCATGCAGGAAAAATTGCTCTGGATTATATTAATGGCAATGCTTGTTTACAAGGAGTTCTCGAGCTAAGACTTTAACAGAGTCTCGCTCCTTCTCTATGCACACTCGCTCTCTCTTGTGCATATTACAACTCTATCTAAATGAGATTGAAATTGATCTTTTACATGAGGGGGCTCTTCGATCTCTTTCCTCCAACCTCACCTACCCTATTCAATTACATTGAATGGGTTGTCTAGTCCACAATCCGGATCTAGATCTCAGCCTTCAAGCATTAAAGGCCTACCTACTTCTATGCCTGTGAAAAGCATGGCCGCTTGGCTCAACAGCCTAAAACATTTAATTACATTCAATTTCAAAATTGAAAACGAGGCTTACGCCTCTCTTGAACACATGATTTGAATCTGATGACGTGGATGGCTGGCTGATGTGGAGAGATGCTCATGCATCATACTCCTCATCTGCAAAATTCATGAGCTCCTACTCATGAGCTTCCACTCTCAGTTGTGGAAATCCTCCTAGATCCCAAACAAATTTCTAGAGTTGTTCGTCTGCTCCATCTCCCTGCTGCTGCTACTGCTTCTTTTTCTGCTTCTAAGCTCAGCTTCTCCTTGCTGGCAGTCTCTGTTGACTTCATCATCAACTTCCTGATCTTCTTGATCACTTCGTCCAGCTACTCTAGTGGCTGGCTCTCCTTTGGCAGTCTCCTCAGCTACAAAAATTAACTTAAATTGGGAAAATCACCATGATCACCATGATCTCCCATGTCATCTTCTTCATCTTCAGTGGCCTTAACTTGCCACCCTACTGTAAAGTTCAGCTCTGCAGTCTGCATCACCTTTTTAGCTCCTTGGCTGAAATCTCTGAGTGATTTCTCAGAATGCTCCTCTACCAATACCTGCTCATGGCAGTCACCTGCTGGCTCTGGATTGTTCAGCCAATCCTCTAGCATATCTAGCTCCATCTCCCATGGAGTGATCAATCTACCTGCCTGCTCTTCGGCTTCTTCTGCTGCTAGCTTCAGTGTTGCAGCTTCCTCAGCTTCCTGGCTAAAATTATTGAGCCATTCCTTGGAATGCTCATTCTCTTCTTCTTGGGCAGCCTCAGATATCTGCTCCAATTATTCTCTGATAGTCTCAGCTAGCTGTCCTACTTCTTTTGTTGTTGCCTCAACATCTGCAATGAAGACTTCTGCCTCCTCTTAGGAAAATGGTAGGAATATCCCAATTCCCCCAATCATTAGAAGGCTCCTCAGATCCTCCTCTTCTGTCAGTTGCATCTGTTGATCCAAACTCACCTCTGAGTTGATGAGGCCCTCAGATAGTCTCATATGCTCATCCCTGCCCACCTGGAAAGTTGGGATTTCTTCCCTGCCCTCCTGGCAGACTATGAGATCAACTGATCCCATATTCATCAACACCTCAGGCTAAATTGAACTTCCCTCCAAGTCCATGAGACTTTCAGACAGTCCCATCTCTGTTCCCATGCCCACCTGGAAAATTGGAAACTTTATGCTGCCCTCCTGGTAGTCTATGAGATCCCGCAGTGATCTTGATCCATTGCCCACCTGCCAATGTGAAACTCCCTAGCTTTCCTCATGACAGTCTATGAGTTCTCGCAGTGATCTCAACCCTTTTCCCACCTGGCAATTGGGAATTTCTGGGCTGTCCTCCTGGCAGTCCTTTAGATCTTCAACTAATCCCCATTTTTCATCAACATCACTGAGATTTCTCCTAGTCTCTGGTTTACATATCTGAGCCCTTTCTTCTTCTGGTTTGTTGAGGTTTTCAGCATGCCTCAACCACCTTCTTAACAGCCTATCCTTTCTTCTAGCCATCAACTCCTTGACTGGCCATTGTGATTTCGTCTTCATGAGCCATTCATATACCCATCTCGACCTGGCGTTCTGCTGCATCTGCAATGCAAGATCTTCTATCTCCGCCCTTATATCAGCAAGCTCTTCATCTCTTTCAGATCTGCTCATCAGCTCTGGTTTTTTCCTTCCATCATATCTATGGCCTTCAGTAGCCATCTCGTTGTCCCTGTCTGCTCTCCTGGAAAACCTGTTGCTCACTTGCAAGCAATCATTCATAGAGTCTCTAACACTCTGTCTCCTTTCTACTCCTTCTGCTTCCCTGCTTGAAATCTACAGACAAGAATCAAGCTTTGATACCTAAAATGATGCAAGACCCCCTCCTGACCCTCGGGCCAAAGTCCGCTCTCAGGATCGTTCAATCTCTTTTCTGAGCTGAAGCGCCTCCTTTTGACTCCCTATTGGAATCTCAATTCAATCGATCCACAGGTCCTTTCGAAAACTCCCCTGTGAAAATGGCACTAGTTGCGAGCTTCACCTCCTCCAAGCGACCACTACACTATAACCAAGGCCCAATTCCAAAGGCGTTTGTCGCAACTCGCAATCTCGTGAGTTCACGAGTCAAAACTCTTGATTCCTCCTTTCCAAATTCATGATACCCAGAATGCTGATACGAGTATAGCTCCTTCCCTTGTCAGTGCCCTCCGCACATGACCATTGACTAGGATTAACACTAGCACCTCTTTCTTCTCGTCACTTCGTGAGTTGTAGCATTGAGCTCCTGTGCTCTTATCCCGCAAATCCATGAGACATGAGAATTCAATAGAGTGTTGACTCTTTTCTCCAGGTGACGCGTATCCACCTGTCAACCACGTGGGCCCCACCTTTTTGTTCTGCCACATGTCCACACTCATGCCTCTCCTCTCGGCACTTTGTGACTTCTGTAGTCAAGACAAGGTCCTCTCAACCTCTGAACCACCGAATGCGTGATACACACAATGAGGCTCTGATCCAATGGTCCTCCATGACCTGGATCCAACGGTTGTCCTTGCTCCTCACAATTTCGTGACTTCGTGACTTGGAGCACCCAACTCTTGGGCTCTCACCTTGTGAACTTCCGAGTTCATGAAGCCTGCACTTAGACTTCTTCGGCACTTCGCCGATCCTTCGATCTCTGCCACCTGTCCTCCTGAGATGGATGGTCCTGATCTTCTCGTGACTTCACTACTCATGGAGTGGAAGGACTTTCCTCTATGACTCCCGATGTCTGAATCCCCGATATGGGTGATCTCGTGACATGTGTCCTCTTTCCAATGGACGACTCAGATTCTTTCACGACTTCACCACTTGCAAAGTCTACGCGCTCACCTCCATGAGTCTCAGTGCCCAAATCTCTGAAACAAATGATTCCATGACACGTGTCCTCCCGTAGATGGATGGCTTAGATCTAATTCTCCCTTTCACGATTTCTGATGTCGAGGGCCCGGACTCTCGTCCTCCGGACTCCCGAGCTCC